>JAGUCG020000146.1:0-29791 GCA_018691245.2 Ips nitidus
TGATCGTAAAGCGGTGGCGGATACTGCAAGCCAGCCCTGGGAAGCCATTGGCCAGTTGGAAACCGCGAGCGGTAATCTGTGCAGTGCAACCCTTATATTCTGCACACCTGGCGTTAACCGCAGGGCACTGCCTGTTTGGTGCCACCAGGCAAAGTTGACCAGGCTGTCGCACTGCGATTTATTTTCAAATGGCTCCGGTCGCTGGCGTTACGATATTCATGATATTGAAACCCGTGTTGATCCCGAACTGGGTAAAAAGCTGAAGGCCGATGGCGACGGCTGGATCGTCCCCGCTTCTGCCGCCCCCTACGATTATGGCCTGATTATTTTACACAATCCCCCTTCTGGCATTACGCCGATTCCACTGTTCAACGGCAGCCGCAGTGATTTAACCGCGGTATTGAAAGAGCAGGATCGCAAGGTGACACAGGCAGGCTATCCTCTGGACCACCTTGAAACGCTCTACTCTCACAGCAATTGTCTCGTCACCGGTTGGGCACAGAAAGGCGTGCTATCCCACCAGTGTGACACCCTGCCCGGCGACAGTGGCTCGCCACTGCTGCTGCAGATTAATCAAGCCTGGCAACTGATAGCCGTACAAAGCTCAGCACCCGCAGCTAAAGATCGATATCAGGCAGATAATCGCGCCATCGCTGTCACCGCATTCCGTGACAATCTGGAAGCTCTGACGCAAGAATAAGCAGACAAACGTCCATTAGACTGTCACTCTCTACCCTCTGTTTTACGCTGCTATCTCATCCATCGCCTGCTGGATACGCTTCTCAGAAACCGGATAGGGCGTGCCGAGCTGCTGGGCAAAATAGCTCACCCGCAGCTCTTCAATCATCCAGCGCACGTCCTTAACATCCTCATCCTCGCGGCGAAGCGGCGGCAACTTTGTAAACCAGCGGTTCCAGGCCTGCTGAATAGCCTCAACTTTCAGCATTCTGGCGCGATCACTGTGTGGATCGACCGGCAGTTTTTCCAGACGACGCTCAATTGCCTGCAGATATCGAAAGGTATCCGACAATCGCTTCCAGCCATTCTGAGTCACAAAACCTCGGTAAACCGCCCACTCATCTGCGCCTTAATATCAGACAGGCTCAGCGCCATTGTCATATCCACCCGACCTTTCAACCGTTTGTTAATCGCAAAGACCAGGGACAGGATCTGTTCAACCTTTTGCGCAATCTCTACCACCGTGTCGTTCAGTTCTGCTCTCACCTTATCGTGCAGCTTAGCGTAGCCCTCTTCCTGCCAGCTTGGCCCGCCGTAGTCGCAATAAGCTTATCCACACCACAGGCAATACAGTCATCAATGAGATCCAAAACCTTGCCGTAAGGGTTGAAATAAAGCCCCAGTTTTGGCTTTGTTCGGCAGTTTCTCATGCAGATATTTTATATTGGAGATGGAATATTAAGCAGCAGCAAGCGACGCTGCCCCTGCCACATCGCTTTTTGCTGCTCATGCTGTGTGTCAAACAGGCGGATTGCCACGCTGTCCTTTTCGTCCACCAGCGCAGGCCAGGCCTTCACACTGTAGTTTCCGCGCTTTTGCTCAAAATGATCGGGCAAGTCGCCAAAACTCCAGATATGCAACCCGCTCTGCTCAAGCCCATCATCCGCCACCTGCGATAGCGTTTCCTGTACTTTATCTTTCAGCTGTAACTTAAGTTCGGCAAGGTCACGGCCTCCTTCAACTTGCGGTTTTTTTCATCAACCACCCGGTAAGTCATTTTAAGGATGATCGGGCACCAGATCCCACTGCCACGCCTCACGGGCAATGGTTATCCCGGTCATTCTGCGAAACTCCTGCTCCAGCGCTTCCAGTAGTGGTAGCGCCAGTGGTGTCACACGTCCGAGGAAAGCGTCGGCATAGTTGGGTGCCGGCACCAGATTACGGCAAGCGGCTTGGGTAACGATTTGATTAACGCAATAACCAGCTCGCGCCGGACGCCGGGGATCTGCCACTCGAATCCTTTATCTTCAACCTGATTAAGCAGCGGCAGCGGAATGTGCACGGTTACACCATCAGCGTCGGTTCCCGGCTCAAACTGATAGCTGAGACGTAGCTTCAGATTGCCCTGTTGCCAGAAGTTAGGATAGTCGAGCTGGCTTACCTCGTTAGCCCCCTCTTGATTAGCATCTCTTTAGCAAAGTTAAGCAGATCTGGTTGCTTGCTGCCGGTTTGCTTTCCACCAGCTATCAAAATGACGTGCCGAAACAATCTCCAGCGGAAGACGCTGATCATAGAAGGCAAATAGTGTCTCATCGTCGACGAGAATATCGCGACGGCGTGACTTATGCTCTAATTCTTCAACTTCTTCACGCAGCTTAAGGTTGGCATGGAAGAACCCATGGCGAGTCTGCCAGTCGCCCTCTACCAACGCGTGGCGTATAAACAGCTCACGAGAGAGAACGGGATCAATCTGGCTGTAATTGACTTTTCGTGCGGCAACTATCGGTAACCCATACAGGGTCACTTTTTCACTGGCCATCACTGCGCCCTGGGCTTTTTCCCAGTGCGGTTCACTGTAGCTACGTTTTATCAGATGCTGTGCCACCGGCTCAATCCATTCAGGCTCGATGCGGGCAGCAACACGCCCCCACAGGCGGCCAGTTTCAATCAGTTCGGCAAACCATCGTCCATTTAGGTGGTTTCTTAAACAGGACAGAACCAGGAAAAATCGAGAAGCGGGCGTTACGTGCCCCGGTAAACAGTGGCTTGTCAGTATCTTTCTGTCCAATGTGCGAGAGCAATCCGGTCAATAGCGCCGTGTGTACGCCACGAAAATCCGCAGGTTCACTGTTCAGAGGGATCCCCTGCTCACGCACCACCTGGCGCAACTGGGTGTAGATATCCTGCCATTCGCGCACCCGGAGATAATTCAGAAATTCCGTTTTACACAACCGACGAAACTGGCTTGAAGAGAGCGCTTTCTGCTGCTCCTGTATATAATCCCAGAGATTAACGAACGACAGGAAGTCAGACTCTTTATCAGCAAAACGGCGGTGCCTTTCATCAGCGGCCTGCTGCTTATCCACCGGACGCTCTCGCGGGTCCTGGATAGACAACGCCGCGGTGATAATCATCACTTCACGCGTACAAGCAGAGTGTTTTGCTTCCAGCATCATTTTTGCCAGCCGCGGATCAATCGGAAACTGGGCCAACAAGCGCCCTGAAGGCGTGAGCCTGTAGTGCTGATTTTCACCCAGAGTGATAGCGCCCAGTTCTTCCAGCAGCTTTACACCGTCCTGAATGTTGCGTTTATCGGGCGCTTCGACAAATGGAAAGCGCTGATGTCGCCCAGCCCCAACGCAGTCATCTGCAGAATGACTGACGCCAGGTTAGTGCGCAGGATCTCCGGGTCAGTAAACTCCGGGCGGCGAGAAAATCTTCTTGCGAATAAAGCCGAATGCAGATCCCTTCAGAAACACGACCACAGCGGCCTTTACGCTGATTGGCTGAAGCCTGAGAAATGGGCTCAATCGGCAACCGCTGTACTTTTGTGCGAAAGCTGTAGCGACTTATCCGCGCCGTCCCAGGATCAATAACATATTTAATTCCTGGCACCGTCAGTGAGGTTTCCGCGACGTTGGTCGCCAGTACAATCCTGCGGCCGGTATGGGGCTGGAACACACGATTCTGTTCAGCATTAGACAGGCGCGCGTACAGCGGCAGAATTTCTGTGTGAGCAAAACAGCGACGGTTTAGTGCATCGGCGGTATCGCGGATTTCCCGCTCCCCACTCATAAAAATCAGGATGTCTCCCGTGACTCTGCTGGCTCAGCTCATCTACCGCATCAATAATCGCTGAAGCTGATCACGGTCGGTATCGTCCGCCTCTACCACCACCGGGCGGTAGCGAACCTCCACCGGGAAAGTTCTGCCAGACACCTCAATCACTGGCGCATTGTGGAAATGTCTTGAGAAGCGCTGTGGATCGATGGTTGCAGAGGTGATGATCACTTTAAGATCGGGGCGCCGTGGCAGCAGCTCACGCAGAAAGCCCAGTAAAAAGTCGATATTCAGGCTACGCTCATGAGCTTCATCTATGATGATGGTATCGTATTGTAACAACAGCGATCCTGCTGGATCTCAGCCAGCAGAATGCCGTCGGTCATCAGCTTAACCTGGGTTGTTTCGCTAACCTTATCGTTAAAACGCACTTATAGCCAATGCAGCCACCCAGACTGGTTTTCAGTTCATCGGCAATACGCTCTGCCACTGTACGTGCCGCCAGACGTCTCGGCTGAGTATGCCCAATCAGCCCGCGGATCCTCTGCCGAGCTCCAGGCAGATTTTCGGAAGCTGAGTGGTTTTCCTGAACCCGTTTCGCCAGCAACAATCACCACCTGATGGTTAACAATCGCATTGGCAATATCCTGCTTCATCTGGCTGACGGGTAAATTTTCCGGGTAATTGATGGCGGTGTCGCCGCCCGCGGGAGACGACTCGCTGTTCAGCAAGGTTTATTTCTGCAGCCAGCTCATCCGCAATCGCCTGAAGCGCAGCGGGCTTGCTTACTTTTTTGGCCCCGTATAAGCGCTTTTGCAGACGCTGGCGGTCACATAGCATTAGCGAGTCCAGACGAGGAAAAAGTGCGGCAAGCGGAGATTGTGGTGTCATCGACATAGGTAATAAGCTCACTAACTGCCGTCATAACGGCAAACAACAGATAATTTAGATAAATAATAATTCGACGTAGTCTAGCACAGACAACCACTTAGCTGGGGACCAACTCAGGTATGCTTGTTCAGTAATTTCGAACATAGGCCTCAGATTATTGCGCTATCACTGAGGATTGTTTAGCCCTAGAGTGTAAATTATTGGGCGAAATTTTTTCGCGTTCACACAGGAAATTATCATGAGCAAAGTTTTAGTTCTTAAATCCAGTATTCTGGCCGGTTACTCTCAGTCAAATCAGCTGGCTGATCACTTTATTGCGGAGTGGAAAGCGGCTCACGCGGGTAGTACTATTACCGTCCGCGACCTGGCTGCTAATCCAATCCCGTACTGGATGGAGAACTCGTAGGTGCGCTGCGCCCTTTGATGCCCCTCTGACTCCGCGCCAGCAGGAAGCGCTGGATCTGTCTAATGAACTGATTGCTGAATTAAAGGCTCACGACACCATCGTTATTACTGCCCCGATGTATAATTTCAATATCCCTACCCAGTTAAAAAACTACTTTGACCTGGTAGCCCGTGCTGGCGTTACTTTCCGCTATAGCGAAAATGGCCCTGAAGGCCTGGTGACCGGCAAGAAAGTGATTGTTATTTCAAGCCGCGGCGGCGTGCATAAAGACACACCAAGCGACCTGCTGACACCTTACCTGAAGCTGTTCCTTGGATTCCTCGGTATGACAGATGTGAAATTTGTCTTTGAGGAAGGTGTCGCCTACGGTCCGGAAGTGGCTACCAAAGCCGCTAATGAAGCAAAAGAAGTGCTGAAACAGCTCGCAGCCGCATAAGGAAGATATTTACCCGCAAAGGATGCGCTCTATTCTTGCAGGCTCAAGCGAAAGCGTAAAAAGGGGTTTATGTGTCAGCATAAACCCCTTTTTTTATGGCCCGGCGAGACCAACTTTTGTTTAAGGGCCGTTTGGCTGACGTCTGGTATCACCCTGTGACACGGTTAATTAACACTGGATTACGTCGAAGAGATTGACGATTCGGCCCTATCCGTTCAGTCAGACAAGGATCCCCTCCTGAATCCTCAGGACTGCATTAAGCCGTGCAGGATGGGTTCAGGGACGCTGTGGATACCAGTGAACGCAAGGGAGTTGCGTTCACTACACCGTTGCAACCAATCGAGGATGTTCTTCTCACTCCTCATATTACGGTACCATGCTGCTGCATATACGTTGCAAGCCCCTGCTCATCATCAGCCCCCCGCGAGATATTGATCAAATACCCCCTTGTCTGAAACAGGGAAAGATGGATTCATTAATCCTATGATGGGTTGCAGGTTTCAGCGGCAGATGAAGGAAATAATGTCAGTTTCCACCTGGCCTGGCGTTTGCTGTTGCGCAAGATATTGCCAAATAATGGATACTGGCGCCACGCCGTAACTACTGCAAATCAACTCGTCGTACGCCTTTGTCGTTATACCGTGCAGTAATATCTGGGTGATCACGCCGACGTCATCGACCAGCTCCCCCTTTGAGGCGATTGACCAACCTGGATGTGGATATACAGAGAATGCCGATATAAACGGCGCTGGTAAAATTTTAGCGGCCGGGCCCGCCGTTTTTTAGCCTGTGGAGAGATGGCAGAATCAGACCGCCCGATAAAGCAGGAACCCAACGGGGCGAGTCAGACTCCGATCTGAACGCTATAGGCCTCCTCGCCCTTGAGGGCGGGGAGGATGTCAGGGCTCTTTCTTCAACCACAGTCCGTTAATACCGCGAACATACTGTCCGGCGGGGCACGCTCAATCAGCTTTTGTCCTGCAATTCTCCCGACCTCGGCGGCAGTCGTATTGTTTCGCTGCGCCAGCGCCTGATACTGCTGCTGACGCCCCTGATTAATGCGTTCAACCAGCGCCAGGGTTTCGCTGTCCTGAACGCGCGCCGCAATATAGCCGGAAAGCGTTTCGCCGACCCACCCCTGTTGGCGGGCTTCATCCAGCGTCAGTGCCAGAGCGGCTGGTGACAGTAACATCAGACACAGCGAGATGCTTTGCAACAGCTTCATCATCATCCCCTCAGAACAGGCCGCTTTGGTTTTTTAACAGTGTCTCAACGTCTTTATCAACCTTAATTCGAATTTCATGCTCAATCTTGACGTTCATATTGATGGTGATCGGCTCTTTCGGCGCGGCAACTTCAATACGTGGTACGCAGCCGCTAAGCAACAGTATTCCGGCAGGCATCAGCAGGCTAATGCTTTTCATGGGTGTATTCCTTTTTCGTCGGCAGCGCGGCATTTTGCTCTAGCCAGGATTGCAAATTATCGCCAAAGCGCAGACTGCGCCACAGCTGGAACAAATTTTCTTGCTGTGTGTAGTTCAATGTTACGCGCTGATCCTTATCACTGAAGCGGCTGGTGCCGTTAACCTGCGCTTTTAAAACCATCATGCCCAGATTATCAATGTCGATCAGCGCCCAGCTGTGAGCAATTTCCATATAGCGCAACCAATCCATCGCCGCGCCAGCGGCAATATTGCCACTGGCAATAGCATCGGCAAAGTCTTTATCCAGCCGTAACGTCAACGGTCCGTTATTGGCTATCCACCCATCTTTGATCAGCCAACGGGAGTTATTCAGCCATAGTGGCAGCGCGCCATTAATATTCCCGGACATGGCGATCTGTTTCGGTTTTATCGCCGTCACCAGCTTACTCATACTGATATTGTTCAGGCGCAGTGTAGCGGCTTCCTTCTGCGGCATTTGTAAACTTTCCAGCCTCACCTTTCCCCCCAGTAACTCTAGCCCCACGTTGCTTAAGCGCAGAGGCTGCGCGTCACTCCATGGATACCAGCCCTGTAGATCGGCTGAAATATTTTGCAGGGCAAACTGGTTTTTCACTTCGGCTATGCGCAGAGAAACAGGCCCTTTGGCACCGAAATACCACTGCTTTTGCCTGAACCGGAACGGCAGAGAAAAATCGACCCCGTTTATTTGATTATCGGGCATCCACACGCTGCCGTCGCTGACCACCCAATGCCCTCCAGCCTCAAATCCCTGGTCCGCAGCAGCGGAAAAGGCGACCTGCGCTTTCAGCGTACCGCCCTGGATCTTCATTTTCAGATCCTCGCTGAGCAACGGCTGGAAGACTAAAAGTGACTGCCGGGGCCACCAGGCCTGGCCGCGTAAACGCTCCCCGTCCCAGCGGCCCTGCACCGCAACCGGACCGACAGGCGGCGCCTTAAGCGCCCCCTTATAAATAAAGGCCGAGGGATTCGTTCCTTTCAAGGTCAGTGCTAACGTGGAAGGGGGAAGATAGCCTCCGCTGCTGAAACGGGTTTGCCTGGCAGTAAGGCGTAGCTTGCCCGCAAAAGAAGGCGCTGCAATATCCCGTTGCCATTTTAGGGGCTCTTGCAACATCAGGCGCGGAGCCTGCACGTTCACACTGCCATAACTGATTTTATCGAAACCTGTAGAGAGCGAAGAGAGTTCGATAAGTTGCTCCTGCCAGCGCCCTCGCCCGATAACATCCCATTTAGCACGCAGTGGTGTCAGATAGCCTGCGCCCCAGTATTTCCACTGCCACTCGCCTTTGTCTGGCCAAAAATCGCTGGCGCGGCCGTCCAGATGTAGCCTGAATTGCCCCAATTGTGATTCATGGGCGGAGAGGATCGCCTGAAGGCGTCCATTAATACCCGCGGACGACACCATCACTCCCGCCAGCGGCCAGCGCGCCTCGTCCACTTCCAGGGTGGAAAGTAACCTGCCGCGCATACGCAGCAGCGCGCCAGATTTAAGCCATAACTGAGGAGCCAGTAGCGGCCCCTGAACCTCACCAGGCAGGCCCACGTAAAATTGCAGTTGTTCGAGCTTGCTCTCCCCCGTTAACCGAAATGGCAATTGGCTGTTGCGCCAGTCTGGATGGCCCGGTCCCAGGGTTAATACCAGGTTGCCCTTGCCGCCACGTCCCTGTGTCAGCACGTTCAACCGTCCACTAACTTCCGCTGCCGGTACCCCCTGCCGCCAGTCGTTAACGGTGAGACTTACTCCACCATAGAGCGGTTGGGCAGCCCAGGGCCAGCGCCACTGTCCCTGCTGAATGCGGATTTGCCGATCGGAAATTTGCCACGGTACAGTTACCAGTGGCGATTCATCGCCCTGCTGATACACCTCCAGTTGCCCCTGCTGTTTTTGCCAGTTGAGGTAAACACTCAATGGTGCCGGGATACCCTGAAGGCTCATGTCACCGGTAAGTTTACCTGCTTGTGGCAGCGCGTCAGGAATGGCCGGCAGACTCAGTGTACCAGCAATCTTGAGAGGGCCGACTACGCCTGGCGTGTTGATTGTGGCAGCGTTAATCGCCAGTTCTTGCCCACGAAGCTCGCCTTCCAGCGACAAGTTCTGGCTGTGATAGCGAATGGACTGCCGGTTCTTATCCAGCGTTAATGCCAGCGCACCAGCCCATGCCTGCCAGGGAGAAACGGAGAGTCTGTCAATAGCGAGTTCAACCGCCGGTAGCATGGACTGCCACTGTGCCAGCGATCGTGGCGCGCTGGTATTCCCTCCATCCGGCAGTTTGCTGGTGCAGGAGGTATCGATATTCACGTTCGTTGCGATCAGCTTCCAGCGCCCGCTTGCACGCCTCAGTGCCACGCCATGCGCCGCTGCCAGCTCACAATCTACTATCAGGTAGCGAATATTAGGCAGAACAAGTTCACCAGACTGCCAGCGCGGATTGCCATCCAATACCAGTGTGGTCCCGGCTGGCAGCCACAGTTCTACCAGCTTCGGCAGCCAGAGTGTTACGGTAACCACAGGATGGTAAGGAGTAGTACAACGGCGAAAAAAACCGCCACAGTCACTCGCCAGGCGCGTGAAAGACCAGTAAACATTATGTTCTATCCATGTATATCGTTAAGGAATAATGGCACGAAATAACATAAGGGAGAAGTTTTTAGCAATTATATCAAGATATTCCACTGCGCTTATCATCATTTGCACTTTCGCTATCACCGCTTGTTCTGAATTATTGTTAGTATGGTGTCAACAGTATTTCTTTTACCATTACCGGAGAGAGTTCATGAAACTTGCGGTGTACAGTACCAGGCAGTACGACCGGAAATATTTCGAACAGGTTAATAAAGACTACGGCTTTGAACTGGAGTTTTTTGACTTTCTGCTGACCGAACGCACGGCGAAAACCGCCGAGGGCTGCGATGGCGTCTGTATGTTTTTTAATGACGACGGCAGCCGCGCCGTGTTACAGATGCTGGCAGACCTGGGGATAAAATATATCGCGTTGCGCTGCGCCGGCTTTAATAACGTCGATTTGGACGCAGCCAAAGCGCTGGGACTTAAAGTTGTTCGCGTACCCGCATACTCTCCGGAGGCAGTTGCTGAGCACGCCGTCGGTATGATGATGACGCTAAACCGCCATATCCACCGGGCTTATCAGCGCACACGCGAGGCAAATTTTTCGCTTGAAGGGCTTATCGGCTTTAATATGCACGGCCGTACGGCCGGGATTGTAGGAACGGGCAAAATTGGCCTGGCAGCTCTGCGTATTTTGAAAGGGTTCGGTATGCGGCTGCTGGCTTTCGATCCCTGGCCGAATGCACAAGTGCTGGCACTGGGTGTGGAATACGTCGACATTAATACGTTATTTCAGCAAGCAGATGTGATTTCATTGCACTGCCCGCTGACGCCGGAAAATCACCATCTGCTGAATATGTCAGCTTTTAAGCAAATGAAAGACGGAGTGATGATCATTAACACCAGCCGTGGTGGATTAATTGACTCTCAGGCGGCGATTGATGCGCTTAAGATGAAAAAAATCGGTGCGCTTGGGATGGATGTGTATGAAAACGAACGCGATTTGTTCTTTGAGGATAAATCGAATGAAGTGATTCAGGACGATATTTTCCGTCGTCTCTCCTCCTGCCACAACGTCCTGTTTACCGGACACCAGGCCTTCCTAACAGCCGAGGCACTGACCAGCATTGGCGAGACGACGCTGGAAAACCTCAGGCAATTAGCCCACCATCAGCCCTGCCCGAACGAGCTGACAGCATAAAGGCAAACCGGCCCTACTCTATTCTGGCCGGTTCAGCGCGCGCAGGTTCCGCTTGCCAGCGCATTTTCACTACAGCGACGGCCATTAGCTAACAGGCACATGCTAAGTGAGCTGCCGTCCAGCTGACGCGATAAGGCAAGGGTGCCCCCTGCGCTGGCACAGGTGTTGGCGGCAAAATCCGACATAACAACTCTTGGCAAAACGTGCGCACTGGTAGCCTGTTGCGGCGGCTCGTTGTCGGCTACGCTACTGCTACAGGCAGACAGCAACAGCGCACAACCAGCAAGCAAAAAGGTCGCTGCGTTCATTTCTTCTCCGTGGATGATAACTCTGCAAAGAGTCAGCATAAGCTACGATCTGAGACGGGTCGATAGTTGTCACGAATATTTACCATTTTAAAATAAATAGAATAGCAATAGCCTTACGTCTTATTTTATAACCAGAAGATTCTTGTTTACTGAAAGTCATAAGAAATCAAAAGGATAAGATATGTTAATGGATCTTCTCTTGCGCATAGCTCTGGCGGGCGCGCTGGGTGGCCTGATTGGCTTAGAACGTCAGTTGCGGGCAAAAGAAGCCGGTTTGCGCACCCATATCCTGGTAGGGCTTGGCAGTACGATGTTTATGATCGTGTCGAAATATGGCTTTGACGATATTCTGTCGCAGACGCATGTCGGTCTGGACCCAAGTCGCATTGCCGCCCAGGTGGTTAGCGGCATGGGCTTTTTGGGTGCTGGCACGATTATGGTACAAAAACAGGGGGTCAAAGGCCTGACTACGGCGGCCGGTCTTTGGGTCACTGCCGCCATCGGCCTGGTCATTGGTAGCGGCCTGTATGAAATTGGCATTTATGGCACCCTGCTGGCGCTGATTGTGCTGGAGACCTTTCGCCATATTAGCCAGTGGATTATTGGACGCCATTACACGCTTACCTTCAACCTCAAGCCCAACAGTGTACCGATGGTGTTGATCGCCCTTGAGAGGCTACGAGTACGCACAGGGCAGGTTTCAGTAGTGAACCCTGATGAAGCGTCGGAGATGTGCGAGATGCTGGTTGAAGTGACAATGTCACGTAATCTTGTATCACATCATATTTATCATTCGCTGTTGGAAATAAAAGGCGTCCAGTCAGTTGAGATGCAGTAGAGATCCGTGCGGATTTATCGCCTGATATGAAATGGGACTTAAGGAGAAATGGATGACTGATAAAACTATTCCCATTGTGGCAAGTTCACTGCCAGCCCCGGTAAAGCGACGAGTTGAAAAAGGTACTGTATAACGCCATCGAGCCTGCCGGTGCCGAAGCAGGCTGCCTGCATTATGATCTATATCGGAGTGTGGAGGACGGCAACCTTTTCCTTTTCCATGCAAGCTGGCGCAATGAGCAGGGCCGTTGAGCTCCACGGTGCACAGCCTCACTTTAAAACCATGCTCGCCGACGCTGAACCGCGGCTGACTCAGCCACCGGAAAGGCATAAATTCTGAGCACATCCCAACAAAAGGCGAGATTAGCTGGCCTCTTATTTTGCCGCTATTTCAGCAAGCGCACCCGACAGGACTTACCTTTAATCTTTACTTGTTGCAGTTGCTTCACGACCTGACGAGCGTCCTGCTGACGGATAGCGACATAAGCCTGGCCAGGTGTAATATCAATTTTTCCAATAATATCAGCGGCTAGTTCCCCCTCACCCGTCAACGCCCCCACAATATCGGCCGGGCGAATTTTTGCCTTGCGGCCACCGTCCAGGCAGAGTGTCGTCATCTCTGCGGGCAGTGGCTGGGCCGTGACAGATTTTAGCGAGGACAGGCTGCCCCAGTTCAGCTTGCGTTGTAAAAATCTTCCAGCGCATGCGCGCGCACCATCTCGTCCGGGGCAACAAAACTTATCGCGAGCCCTTCTGCTCCGGCGCGGGCCGTGCGGCCAATGCGGTGTACGTGCACTTCCGGGTCAAAAGAGAGCTGATAGTTCACCACCATTGCCAGCGCTTTGATATCCAGCCCACGTGCTGCAACATCTGTGGCAACCAGTACGCGGCAACTGCCATTGGCAAACTGGATCAATACCTGGTCACGTTCACGCTGTTCTAAATCGCCATGCAGCGCCAGCGCGCTGATACGGTTCCCTTCCAGCGCATCTGCCAGTTCATTACATTCTCTCCGGGTATTGCAGAATACGACGCAGGAAGTGGGTTTGTGCTCGCTCAACAGACCAATCAGCCCACTAAGCTTTTCCCGCGAGTTGCCTCATAAAATTGCTGCTCAATTGTCGGCAAATCGGACGCAACATCGGTTTCAACTGAAACCGGATCATGTTGAATTTTCTTGCTAATCTCAACAATATCCTGCGGCCAGGTAGCGGAAAAAAAGCAGCGTCTGTCGCGACGCCGGACAGTAGCTGATAATGGCATCTATATCCTCACGAAAACCCATTTCCAGCATCCTGTCAGCCTCATCGAGTACCAGTGTCGTGGTATGCTCCAGAGTCAGGGTTTCACGCTTTGAGGTGTTCGAGAATACGTCCTGGAGTGCCAATCACCATATGTGGTGCATGAACCAGAGAGTCGCGCTGAGCCCCAAAGGGCTGACCTCCGCACAGGGTAACGACTTTGATGTTGGCGGTAAAACGGGCCAGTCGGCGCAGCTCTTTTGTTACCTGATCGGCCAGTTCTCGCGTCGGACACAGCACCAGTGACTGTGTCACAAACTGGGTAACATCAATGTGATGCAGTGCCCCCAGGCCAAAGGCAGCCGTTTTACCACTGCCGGTTTTAGCCTGGGCGCGAACATCTTTACCCGCCAGGATGACCGGCAAGGCTGCCGCCTGAACCGGGGTCATAGTGTGGTAGCCAAGCTCGTGCAGATTGTCGATCTGGCTGGCAGGCAGGGATGTCAGTGTTGTAAAAGCGTTCACAAAATACTCTCTGAGATAACTGGCGGGCGACGGAATGGTGCTGAGTGTAGCAGAAAACCACCCTCAGCCGTTATTGTCCACGGTATGCGGCGTGAACCGCCCAGTGGCCTATAGATTGGCCACGTCGATAAACATCGACTTATCGATATTGCTGGAAGAGACCGACGCTTCGGTGAACGCGTATTCTTCTCTCTCACCCTCGCGAACCAGCGGTAAATTGACGAAATCAAACAGATTGCGGTCCGCCAGTTGGCTGGGGCTGACGTTCTGAAGAGACTTAAACACGCTTTCCACACGCCCTGGTTCTTTCTTATCCCACTCGTTTAGCATCGATTTGATCGCCTGACGCTGCAAATTCTCCTGCGAGCCGCAAAGGTTGCATGGAATAATCGGGAAATCTTTATGCTCAGCAAATTTAATCAGATCTTTTTCGCGGCAGTAGCTCAACGGGCGGATCACCACATTGCGCGCCCATCATCAGAACGCAGTTTTGGCGGCATTGCCTTCATTCTCGCGCCATAAAAGATGTTCAGAAACAGTGTCTCAACGATATCATCCATATGATTGCCCCAGCGCAATCTTGGTTGCGCCAATACGCTCGCGAAAGCGTAAAGCGTGCCCCGTCGCAGCCTTGAACAGAGACCACAGGTGGTTTTACCCTCAGGAATTTTCTCTTCACCACTGAATAGGTGTCTTTATCGACGATATAGTAAGGAATACTCAGTCGTTCAAAATACTCCGGCAAAATATGTTGCGGAAAACCAGGCTGTTTTTGATCGAGGTTAACCGCGACCACATCAAAATGAATCGGGGCAACCTGCTTTAAACTCAACAGAATATCTAGCATCGCAAAGGAGTCTTTACCGCCACTCATGCAGGCCATCACCACATCATTATCTTCAATCATGCCGTAGTCGGTGATAGCGTTGCCAACGTTTCTGCGCAGCCGCTTCTGGAGCTTGTTGTATTCAAGTGTTTCTTTTCTGTTATCTGTCTGATTCATAGCTACTTCTAACGCAGTCGATTGGGATCGACTGTCGATTTCCTGGTTTGCCCCTTTTATGGCCGCGAGTATACGGGTTTTTATAAAAGGATGAAATATTCGCTGTAGACCGGCGGTGAAAGTAACCTGGGTTGGGTTGACACCATTATACCAGCTCCCTGCGATCAACATCTGTTGCGCAACCAGTTAGATCTGCCGCCAGGAGAGACGGGTCTCTTGCAGAAGAAATTTATCCGCTTGCGGCCTGAAAATAGCCTGCATCACCTTTCCGACGTATTGCCAGAGGGACTCGCGCCTCAGCAACTGATGATGTGCTTCTTACGGCTCTGTCAGGGAAATTACGCCAATATCGCCCTGCCCTTTGATCGGGTTAAGGTAGGTTTGTTTGCTACCACCTATGGTGGTGCGTTTAATTATTTAACCTGTCATTCAAATAACATGAGATTAATGCATGATGGATGACGACAACGAAAACCGTGCTAATCATCGTCCCTGCGGGAACATTTTTAACCACAGCGCAGACGTCAAAAATTCACTTTCCGGCGTTAACGGGTGGTGAGAAAGAGCATTGTAAAAGTGCGACGGGACGTCGCCAGGCTGACGGCAGCACCTGCTCAGTGACAACAATATCCTGATGGATAATGACGCAGGGAAGCGCAGTTGCAGACGGTGGGTAACGGTTTTATCGGCGTCAGGCGGCACTGTGCAAGGGTTGTGTTGATTACTGCCATCGTTACATCTTTGTGCGGGTTACGGTTACGCCGTGTGGGTGTGGCTCTGCGTCAAACCAGTCCTGTGGCGGATAACCAACGGTGCATTGTAGAGGAATGCAGACCGCAACCCGTTATCTCTTTGATTTTACCGCCATCAGCTTCATGCTCCAGTGTGAACGCGGATATCCAAAGTCGCCCGGCGTGTGCTTTATCAGCTCACGTAACAGTGTGCCGATATGCTCAAAAGGCCAGCGGCGTCCACGTCCGGGAGACAGTGATTTCAGGCCGTCGATGCCATAAAGGGTAAGTTAACCCAGCCGCCAACCGAAGAACGGACACAGCAAAGCGTTCTGGCGACGTCGCTGACACGGTCGACCCGATCCAGCATCAGTATGGTAGTCATGCCTGCGGTCATGAAAACACGGACTCCACCATCATGGTGATGCCCCGTTTTTTTTACTTGTCTGGTACCCTGCGTCCAGCCAATGAACCTGGGGTTATGAGCGGGGATCCGCTGTTCCGCATCGACTGGCATCTATATTTCTTGAATCGGTATCGCAATAATAATACATATAAATTCACACCCCCCCATTTTCTCATTACCTTTAATCCATAAAATATATTTAAAAAATAAATACATTTATAGCAAACACCAACACCAGGATTATAAAATGAAAAAAAATTTTTATCATATTAATGACCTTATTTCTTACTCCAGTAGTCTTTGCGGTAGATCCAGTTCATGGTGTTTACAGAGCCGATGACCGTATCCTGTCAGTAATACAAAATGATGGTGGTATGTGGCCATGGGGGGGAGGACAGCCAGATGATGATCTGACACATCATTTTGAAGGAGAGTCGATAGAGGGGATGTGTTCCAATTTTGTATCTACAACCTCGAGCCTGAGGGAGGCTGTCATGCATGCAGCCTCACTGGCCCGTCCTAATAGTGAAGAGCCTTTTGATGAAGACTTTGTTACTTATATTTTATGAAATCAGGCCTGCAACTAACTTTTATAGTGTGAATGAAGCATTGAGCACGGCGCAACAATCGTCTCCCCCAGGTTCAGTAACAAGGGACCGACTTACCCGCCTTATCAATGATTATACGGGAATGGAAGAGTTTGTAGCACATAGGGGTTTTAGCCAAAGAAGAATTATTGCTTATGCTGAACTTAACGGAGATATGTTACGCCAGTATTATAATGACCACCACTCACCTCTGTTTACACAGGCTTTCTGGAGTTCAAGATGGGTAAACAACTCACAGTATGATACTGCTTTTAATAATGACACATCGTCCGTGGAGACTTATGCAAATGTTGGTGGCCCAACGGGTTCAATTAGTCAGATTGTTAACGGAACTCAGCCTCCCGTTCCTTTAGGGTTCACCTGTATGGGAGTCAGTTCTCATCCACACCACACTCATAATATGCTACTTAAAAAAGTTCAGACCTGTTCGCACAATCAGTATCTGAACTACAAAAGAAAATTATATGATCCCAGACTGCATGTTTTATTCCCATCATTTCCTAATGAATAACAAGATGTAAAGTAAGTGCGTATTATATTTAACTATATGACATATGAGGCAAGCCATGAATAAATTAATTTTACCAGCAACACTTATGCTATTTTTCTCAGTAAGCTCGCATGCCTGTACTACCGGGTAATAAAAAACATTAAATATAATAATGATAACACCATGTCCATAGCTATAAACAACAAGAGTTTATACACCAACAGAAGGAATTTGCAGCCGTTACTTTTTAATGCGTATATTTTACAGACAAAGGTCTCAATATTTACTAATGATTGTTGGAACGGTGGTGGTTTTGCCGAGGTAATATTTAATTGAAAGATAGCAAAGTCTTTGTTGAATAAATTAAGTTTTTGCCAGGATACCGTTGATTTGCAGTTATTGTGTGTCGGACTGAACAGAGCGTTAATGCATAGTCCAGCCTGGCACGGATCACCGGACGTAGAGGGTCTGCCCACTGCTCACTGGCCTGTTGAAAATGATAAATTCAAGTTGCCGTTCTGACAGTGGCTGTGGCACAGGTAGCGGATGGGCACGGGGTCAAGCACATAGCGAGTTAATTGCGCTGAATAACATCTTCAGCGCTGGCATGAACCTTAAGCACTGACAGGTAACCCAGCGCTGGGCAGATGGGCAAAAAAAAGCCGGGATTACCCGGCTTGTACGAATCAAATGTGCTTATGCAGTAATTCTAAAAAAGGAAGTAAGACAATATGGAGCACAACGCCCATCGCTTGACGTTGCATTCACCTGCGAGAAGAATTTTGCCTCATCAGAGCGATGAAAACATTGATTTTGGTCATTTTTTATGCAAACTTTCGACTTTTCAGTGCCTACGTTTACCAACCATTTCCGTCGTCGTAACCACCACGCAATAGCAACTATCATCACCAGTAACAGGAAACAGAAGGTGTCAAAGCCATATTCCAGTCGCCACCGGGGATGCCGCCAAGATTGACCCCAAACAGGCCGGTAAGAAAAGTGGTTGGCAGAAAGACCATTGCCAGCAATGACATCGTGTAGGTCCGGCGGTTCATTGCTTCAGCCATTACTGTATTAATCTCGTCGGCTAACACCGCGGTTCTGGCGACACTGGCATCAAGGTCGTCCAGTCCCCTCCCCAGTCTATCTGAGATATCACGCATTCTATGGCGCTCGTCATCACTCATCCACGGCAGTCGCTCACTGCAATACGCGAAAATACATCTCGCTGTGGGGCCATGTAGCGTCGCATAATAATTAATTGCTTACGGATCAGCGCCAATTCACCTCTCGGCGGCACCTGTTGTTCCACTACCGCATCTTCCAGTTCGATAATTTTGTCATGCAGTTGCTCAATAAACTCACTGCTATGATCGGTCAGCGCATCGCACAATTCCACCAGCCAGCTACCGCAGTTGACCGGGCCATTGCCGTTTTGCAAATCGGTCAGAACTTCATCAATGGCGAAGACTTTACGTTGCCGGGTTGAAACAATTAGTTTTTCATTGATGAATATCCGAATAACCACCAACTGATCGGGACGCGACTCGCTGTTAAGATTAACGCTGCGCAGTGTTATCATCGTGCCATCGCCAAGGCGACTTACCCTGGGTCGCATACTGTCACCACCCAGTGCTGCGCGTACCGAGTCCGGCAACAGTGGCGTGGAAGCCAGCCAGTCGGCGCTTTCGGGGGGGTATAATTAAGATGCAGCCAGCAAGGCCTGTCGCAATAAATGATGTCTTTATCATCGATAGGAAGTAATCCACCCTTTCCGTCAAGCTGACAGGAAATTACGGCGTCCGAAACCTGTAAAGCCTTGCCTGTAATCGTGTCCACTGCTGCTCCACATTAAATATAATCAACACGATACAGTCTAACCTCAGCACCAGAGGTTGCAAAACAGGCTAGTTAACGGTATCAGTTACAAAAACGTGCCATTGCTCACTGACAGTACAGAATCAACGTGCACAGTGACAAAAAGGGACCAGAGACAGAGTGACGCATGTCCCCCATCACCATGTAATAGTGCCATTTCCCCGACTAGTGTTTAAGAATGTACATGGTGCGGCTATAGGCGACGTCTTCTGGATTAGTGATTCGGGTAGCCTTTCACCCAGGGCTTGATCAAGCGACCATTGGTATACTGATACAAAGGCGCAATCGGCACTGGTCTGCAATGATCTGCTCTGCTTTATTATAATCGTCGTTGCGGGCGCTGCTGTTGGTTTCACGGCTTGCCTTCGCAATCACCGCATCATACTCGCGCTTTTGAACCTGGCGATGTTACCACTATGGGTCGAGGTCAACAGGCTGAGGAAGGTAGAAGCCTCGTTATAGTCACCAACCCATGAGGCGCGAATGACATCGAAATTGCCGCTGTTACGGCTGTCGATGTAGGTTTTCCACTCCTGGTTTTGCAACTTGACTGTGACGCCCCGATTCTTCTTCCACATTGAGGCGACGGCGATGGCAATCTTCTGGTTGTTTTCGGAACTGTTGTACAGCAAGGTCAAATCCAGAGGATGCGTCGGCCCATAGCCAGCTGCAGCCAGCAGCACTTTTGCCTGTGCATTCAACTCCTGTTGAGAATTCTGCTGCAGGAAGCCAGGCTTAGGCTGAAAACCTGCTGTGACATCTGCCGTAAAGTGCCATGCCGGTTTTTTCACCGGTGCCCAGCACCTTTTCAGCGATGATTTTGCGGTCTATGCTCCAGGAAAGCGCCCGGCGCACACGCACATCTGCCGTTGGACCTTTGGTGGTATTGAATGCGTATAATACGTCCCTAGCTGTTCAGGCGTATAGACCTGATCCGGCAGCATTTTTCTTAACATGCTGTACATATTTTTCGGGAAGGATTCAGTGATATCAATGTCATTTGCACGATAACGCTTGGTCGCGCTGGACTCTTCATTAATGGAACAAAGGTCACTTTATTCAGTACACTGTGGGCGTTATCCCATACTGGTCATTGCGCACCAGCACCAGTTTTTCATTGACCACCCGTTCCTGCAGTTTATAAGCCCCGTTGCCCACCAATTACCAGGCTGCGTCCACGCATTCCCTGATGCCTCAATCACTTTTTCCGGCACCGGATAAAGACAAAAAATTGGCGGTCAGGCTGGCGAAATAGGGTACAGGTTTATCCAGGGTAATCTTGAGACGGCTGGCGTCCAGAGCGGTCACGCCCAGCTTATCCGGCGTCATTTGCCCTTTGGTAATTGCCGCGGCGTTTTGAATCCCGCCAGGTCGGCAAACCATGCGAACGTAGAGCCAACCTTTGGGTCAACCAGCCTGCGCCAGCTGTAGACAAAAATCATTAGCAGTGACCGGCTCACCGTCAGACCATCTGGCGTTTTTTACGTAGGGTAAAAATCCAGGTTTGGTTATCGCTGGTCTGCCACTGGGTTGCCCACTCCAGGAATGATGTTACCTTTGGCATCCTGATTGGTCAGCCCTTCAAACAGATCACGGATCACCTGAATTTCCGGCAGCCCGACCGCTTTGGCCGGATCGAGTGAGGCTGGCTCATCTTTTATATGACGGACAATTGTCTGCGTGGATGCCAGCACCGTACCTGGCGGCACATCAGCGGCAGAAACGGCGGCAGTCACGACCAGCGCAAGTAAAGCCAGCGTAAAATGGGAAGCGTTGTTCACAAGACACCCCAGCATAAGGATGATTAAATGGACCAGGTAAGCACACTTTAACGCAATTCCTTGATCGGTAAACGCCATTTTTGCACTCTTGCCCATCTGTTGGCAGCAACCTGACAGCCTCAGGCCTTTGGTTACGCGCAAGTTTGAGCTGGCATTAGCAGCGTTCAACCCTCTCCGAACAGCGCCCATCTACGCCAACGGATCCACGGAAGTAATGGAACTGGAGAAGCGGAAAAGTCGATCTGTTTCGCAATTGAAAGAGAGAGTTGCCGGATGACTGATTCCACCCTCTCGCCAAAGCGTAAAACAGGGTATGCATTCGCCGATGCCTTAAAATCCTGCCTCCTGCAATTCTACCTGGTCTCCCCCTCGCCTCACTTCGCATACCGCTCCATGACGAAAGGCCTGTGCTGCGGCCTGACTGCCGGGGCAGACCTTTATTGTTCTCATTAAACAGTCCTTATTGCGGGGAGGAAAATAAGTACATACAACAATGTATTGACCAGATCATATTGGCTATGTCTATACGGCCTTTGCGGAACAAGCAACCGGATGTGCTGGCATTGTTACGCTTTTTTTTATCTGTATTCGTCAGCATGACATACACTGACTGCTATGTTCATTGCATTTATAAGGAAAAACTATGTCTCAGACTGTTCATTTTCAGGGCAACAAGGTTGCCATTTCCGGCCAGTTTCCAGCACCGGGGCAAACTGCTAAGCCTTTTACTCTCGTCGCGAAAGATCTCTCTGATGTGTCCCTTACTCAGTTCGCTGGCAAACGTAAAGTACTGAACATTTTTCCCAGTATTGATACCGCGCGTTTGCGCGACGTCCGTGCGCAAATTTAACCAGTTGGCCGCGGGTATTAACAATGCGGTTGTCCTCTGTATCTCTGCAGATCTGCCTTTTGCCCAGTCCCGTTTTTGTGGTTCAGACGGCCTTAGTAACGTGATAACGCTTTCCACACTGCGTGGCAGTGATTTCAAACAGGATTACGGGCGTGGCGATCGCGCGATGGCCCGTTAAAGGGTCTGACTGCGCGTGCAGTCATTGTGCTGGATGAGAAAGATAAGGTGGTGTACAGCCAGCTAATCGATGAGATCACCACCGAGCCTGATTATGATGCGGCGCTGGCTGCGTTGAAATAAACACACAGCTTAAGAGGATAAAAGGGGGGGGGGAATCCAACCCTTTTTTTATTTATTTTTTTCTGTTCTCTTCTGACTCAGGCCATACTCACGCAGCTTATTAGCAATGGCGGTATGCGATACACCAAGCCGCTTTGCCAATTTGCGCGTGCTGGGATAAGAGAGATAAAGTCTGGTCAGGACCGAGCGCTCAAAGCGGCCTGGTTATTTCGTCCAGAGACCCTGCCATCACCTCCTCTCCCAGTGGCAGCTCCATCGCAAACTCAGGCAGAAGGATATCCTGCGGACGCAGCTCTGGCCCCTCTAACTGCGTGAGCGCGCGGTAAATCGTATTTTTCAACTGGCGCACGTTGCCGGGCCAGCTATAACGGCTGAGGAATGCATTCAATTGCGGTGATAGCGTTGGCCTCGTTAACCCCCTGTTCATCGGCGAATCGGGCCACGAACATTTCGCTAAGGGCAAGAATATCCTGCGGGCGTTCGCGCAGAGGAGGCAGATTCAGGGTCAGCACATTCAAACGGTAAAACAGATCCTCGCGGAACTCACCACGCTGAACCAGCTCAGTCAGGTTCTTTTGCGTGGCACAGATAACCCGTACGTCAACATGTACTTCATGCTCTTCCCCTACCCGGCGGAAAGTACCATCGTTAAGGAAACGTAGCAGCTTAGTCTGCATGCGTGACGACATTTCGCCAATCTCATCGAGCAGCACTGATCCACCATTGGCCTGCTCAAAGAAGCCTTTCTTCCCTTCGAGCGCGTTGGGATAAGCACCGCTGCATGACCAAAACAGTTCGCTCTCCGCCACATCATCCGGCAGCGAGGCGCAATTCAGTGCCAGAAATGGCTTTTTGCCGCGTGCGCTGCGAAGATGGCAGGCGCGAGCCAGCATATCCTTACCGGTACCCGTATCGCCAACTATCAGCAAAGGCGCATCCAGCATCGCCACTTACGAGCCTGCTCGACAACCTGACGCATCTTCGTGTAACCGCCACAATATGCTGAAAGTCGCTATCGTCATTCACTGCCAGGTTCTGCAACTGCTGCCCCATCCTCGCAGTTGATTTCAGCATTACCACCGCCCCTGCCGGCATCATTAGAATGGTCCTCATAAATAGGACTGATTTCCATCAGGAAATCACGGCCTGCAATCACCACATGTTGAGCCAGTGGTGCAACACGCTCGCTTTCAAGCCAGCCCTGAAAATTGAAACCCGTTATCAGCGCCCCAGCGTCAGAACTACGCATCTTCTCCTCATTCAGTGAAAACAGCTGCTGTGCCGCCGGGTTGACCAGCTCCACGTTGCTTTTCTCATATCAATGGAGAAAACCGGCTCCGGCAGTGCGACCAGCAGCGCACCCAACGCACGATGCTCGCGTTCAGAAGGAAGATAGGCTACCGTCCTGACGTCCGTCACGCCGGGAATACGGCGGATGCCGCCATTAACTGCTAAAGGCTTCAAATTCCACTGCGCAAAATTTCAGGTAAATGCGGCCAATTGGGGCTATTTCAATTCCACGCAGATCGATACTTCGTTCAACCAGTAAATCAAGCAGTTCGCGGGTAAGGCCAAGTCGATCCTGGCAAAAGACTTCCAATCGCATGAGGAAAAACCTTCCGTTATTGCGGGTTCGAACTGATGATACTCTATCGTAATGTTCACCAGAAGTGCTCTGGAAGGAAAAGTTGACACGGACTGTATTGAACGCATAACAACCCCAAAAATAACCCGTTGGCAGCTGAAATGAGGTTATTTATCAACCGGTTCCGGGCCCTTTTGCAGTGTTTCTTTCAGTTGAAGCAACAGATCGCGGCGGAAATCACCCAGTTTTGGCTTATCCCCTTCAAGCCAGGAAGCGGGCGACACAGTTCCATTGTCTTTATACCCAGACGTGCGGTCAGCAGCCCAGCCCCTATGCCCTGTGCCGCACGAGCGGAAATGCGCGCGGCCAAATCCTGAGACATCCAGTCCATACCGACTTCGCGCACTAACTCCGAAGCGCCAGCAAAAGCAATATTAAGTAGCACCAGACGGAACAACCGAAGGCGACTGTAATAACCCAGTTCAATACCGTAAATCGACGCGATACGGTTCACCAGGCGCAAATTTCGCCAGGCAATAAAAGACATAATCGACCACGCCAGCGGACTGACAGCAATCATCAGCGTCCGACTCAGCGGCACTACGCCCAATTTCACGCCTTGCCTGGCGGTCCAGCACCGGTTGCACCAGTTGTGCATACAGGCCGACAATTTCACGATCGTTGTGGGTTTCATGCAGCGAAGCGTGCCAGCGCTGTAAAGCCGGATGCCCCTGCTCCACCCAGCCTGGCTCGCCAGCTTTTCACAGAACTCACGTCCTTTGCCATACCGTGGCTGCCGAGCAACCCGCGTGCAACATCTCGCTCTTCGGCACGCTCACGTAGTCGCCAGAGACGGCGCCATTCTGCAATCAGCGAACCCGCTCCGCCACCACAATCAGGCCACCCGCCACACACACCCCCCCATGGCTATCCAGTCCTGCTGTAGCCAGGCATTGTGCGCCCACTGTATGCCCTGTGCCACCACACTCAGGCCCATCACCACCAGTCCCACCGTGATCATCCTGCGCCATAGGCTTCGTTTTGGCCTCAGTGCAACGTCGACCAAACCGCTCGCCTTCTGCCCTCTTCATCAGAGTCAACTTCTGGCCCCTGCGGAACGAACACCGCACTCTGCGGTTCAAAAGTGCGGGCTGCTTTTAAATCGGGTACGTTTTCCGCTTCCAGCGAGCTTGCAAAATCATTACGCGGCTAAATGGGTGTCGTCATCGTAGTTTATCCCCCAATAAAAATTCCAGCGCGGCATCCATCCGGATATGCGGTAAAGGACGATCCACATCTACATTCTGCGGGCGAACTGTTCAAAATGGAACCCTTGCTGTTGCCAGAAAGCGTTCCCCCGGCAGGCGCGGAGGTACTTCGCCTGGATAAACCGTCAGCGGTTGATTGTCCGACAATCGGTGACCGCGTAACGCTGGCATCTTCACTCCCTGATGATTAACCAGCCCGCTTTCTGTGGCTTGTACCGACGCCAGCCCCAGACAATCCATTGTGATACCTTCAAAAGCGGCATTTTGCCAGGCGTCCTGTACTAACTGTTGTAGCAGGAAACAAGGTTGGCATGCTGATCAGCGGTCACGTGATCTGATTTGGTGGCGGCAAACAGCAGTTTGTCGATCACTGGCGAAAAAAGACGGCGAAACAGCGTGCGCTGTCCATAGGAGAAACTTTGCATAAGTTGGGTCAGCGCCAGGCGCATATCATTAAAAGCCTGTGGGCCACTGTTGAGAGGTTGCAGCAATCAACCAGTACTATCTGGCGATCGAAGCGTAGAAAATAGTTTTTATAGAAACCCTTCACCACATGCTGGCAATAATAATTGTAGCGAGCCCGCAGCATCCCAATATTGCTGTGGCAGCGGCCTGAGCCAGTCTGTTTTCATTGGCATCGCCCAACTGCGGCCACGGGAAAAATTGCAGTGCGGGAGCCCCTGCCATATCGCCAGGCAACACCAAAGCGACCGGGTTGAATAAAATGCAGCCCTTCCTGCTTACACTTCAGCAGTAATCTGTCCAGGCTGCCGCAATCTCACCCAGATGGCGATCATCCGCTGGCGCCAGGGATCGAGCCCTTCGCACAGCATTTTCCAGCGCCCGGACCAGCTGGCACGATCGCCTTGCAACAGACTGGTCCATCTGCCGCGACCAGCTCAGATAGTCCTGAACCAGCATCGGAAGATCAAGCAACCATGTCCCCTGGGTAGTCTACGATCTCAAGATAAAGTGTCGAGGTGTCTTTAAAGTGACGTAACAGCGATTCCCGCGAGCGATACCTCAGTGCCAGCGCATTTCACTGACGCCGCGCGTTGGCGTCGGCCAGTCGGGGGGCGAACCGTAAAGCTGCGACAGTCCTTCATCGTAGGTAAAACGCTGTATACCCATATCCCTCTGTGGTACGCGTTTCACGCAGCAGCCGCCCTTCACGAACGGCTGAAAACATGGGCAGACGGGCAGCGGAATTGACGTTAAGAAGCTGGTTTACCAGTGAGGTGATAAACGCGGTTTTGCCACTGCGGCTGAGACCCGTGACCGCAAGGCGCAAGTGGCGAATCTGCTCCACGGTTAACCAGCGACAGAAATTCGTCCTGAAGTCGTTTCATGGTGGTGTCGGCACCTTTTTAAAATCTTTGCAGCAATAATCGAGTCAGCAAGTGTAGCAAATCACGACAGGTTAAGCAGGTTAACGACTGTTCCAGCGTGCAGTCACACTGCGCAATGCACGGCGCAGGATCGGCTCCAGAGCCCACGCAAGAAACAGTTTCATTGGACGGTGAGCAACCGATTTCACTGCCCATCCAGCCACACCGCCAGGTCCATAGGTCAGTGCGTTAATCAAAACAAATTTACCGGCTCTCTTTAACGCAGGCGCGGCATGACGTTTTAACGGATTGCTGCAAGTTACGCATAAATGTACTCCCGGTAAAAAATAGAGGCCCGCGCACAACTCCACTCAAAGATTAAAGCTGGCGAAAACGGCTGCGAACGCTAAATGTTTCGGAAGTCACGTAACGTTCCATATTCCTCAGGCTCGCTTCGCAGCCGTTAAGCTGCTGACTCAACTGCTGCAGCAGCGCCTGCGCCCCGGGCGTTTTCCTCGCCCGGATCACCCCTCAGGTTGTCTGGCATCTCATCCAGCAACAACGTCAGACCGAAATAGGCGATAAGGGTAAAAAAGAACAAGCCAAAAAAACATCGATAGCACCACAATAACCCGCAATAGTTGTACCGGGATATCCAGATACTCCGCAATTCCTGCACATACTCCCTTCACTTTTCCCTGTGCCGGAATGCGATAGAGGTTTTTTGCCTTTAACGAACAATGCACTCATGACTGCCTCCAGTCTGGATGCTCAGCATCCAGAATTTCTTCAAGCGCCTGGATGCGCCCACGCATCCGTTTCGCTTCTTCGGTCAACTGTTGCAGACGCTGCAAATCACCTTGGGACAATTCAGCGCCCCTGCTCTGGCGGCTGCTGTAGTGAAGCCATAACCAAATCGGTGCCACAAATAACCCGAAAATGGTCAGGGGTATGGCCAGAAATAACGCGCTCATTCACTCTCCTTGAAATTTAACCTGAAAACATCAGGAACAGGCATGCACACACGCTGCCATTACTCACTGCGGTTCACTTTTGCCTTTAATGCCGCCAACTGCTCAGCAATTTCATCATCAGCATGCAGCTCAGCAAATTCCTGCTCCAACGATTTCACCTTCCCGAAGCCCTGACTTTCAGCCTCGGCTTCCATATGGTCTATACGACGTTCAAAGGATTCAAACGCGCCATCGCTTCATCAATTTTTCCGCTGTCCCAGTTGGCGACGAACGTCGCGTGAAGATGAGGCTGCCTGATGGCGTAAGGTCAGTGCCTGCTGGCGAGCTCGGGTTTCACTGAGTTTTTTCTCCAGCTCGCCAATTTCACCTTTCATACGTGCTAATGTCTCATCAACCTGTTCAACTTCACGCTGCAGCGTGGCGATAAGATCATTTAGCTTCTTCTTTTCGATTAGCGCCGCGCGGGCGAGATCGTCTTTATCTTTACGCAGCGCCAGTTCGGCCTTTTCCTGCCATTCTGACTGCTGTAAATCGGCCTGTTCAATACGGCGTACCCAGCTGTTTTTTTTTTCTGCCAGCGCACGAGCTGACGTGGAGCGAACTTCCACCAGCGTATCTTTTCCATTTCCTGAATCATCAGACGAACCAACTTCTGCGGATCTTCTGCTTTCTCCAGTAGTGAATTAATATTGGCGTTCACGATGTCGGCAAAGCGAGAAAAAATACCCATAATTACACTCCTCATTACTTTTCTATTGGATACACGCAACCAGATGCGGCTACATCAGAACTTATTCAATTACCATGCCAACTTTTATCTTATTGATTTACCGATATTCTCAGGGTTTACAGTGCAGAATAAATTGGTTACTGTGGTGTAAATAACCAATATCTGGTGAATTTAATGAACGAGAATAGCGATACTCTGCTGGGTGAGTCCAATAACTTTCTTGAAGTCCTGGAGCAGGTTTCGCGTCTGGCACCGCTGACAAACAAGCCAGTATTAGTCATTGGTGAACGTGGCACAGGGAAAGAATTTAATCGCCAGCCGCCTGCACTACCTTTCCTCGCGCTGGCAAGGACCTTTATTATTCCCTTACTGTGCCGCATTGAATGAAAACCTGTTGGATTCCGAGCTGTTTTGGTCATGAAGCCGGGGCATTTACTGGTGCGCAAAAACGCCACCAGGGTCGTTTTGAACGGGCGGATGGTGGCACGTTGTTCCTCGATGAGCTGGCAACTGCGCCGATGCTGGTACAGGAAAAATTACTGCGGGTTATTGAGTACGGTCATCTGGAGCGCGTTGGTGGCAGCCAGCCACTACAGGTCAGCGTGCGCCTGGTTTGTGCGACCAACGACGATTTGCCGCTACTTGCACAGCAGGGAAAGTTCCGCGCTGATCTGCTCGACATCGTTTGGCTTTTGATGTGGTGCAGTTGCCACCGCTGCGTGAACGTCGTGGCGATATCCTCTTGATGGCTGAACATTTTGCCATTGGGATGTGCCGTGAACTTGGTCTGGACTTGTTCCCGGGTTTTACCGTCAGCGCACAACAGATCCTGCTGAGCTACGACTGGCCAGGGAACGTCCGCGAGTTGAAAAACGTGGTCGAACGCTCGGTGTACCGACACAATGGTGTTGAAAAGGCACTGGACAATATTGTTATCAATCCATTCCAGCCCCGCCAGCCGGCAATTGGCATTAAAGCATCAGAGGCATCCGTCCTTCCCGAAATTCCCTCTGGACCTGCGACGTTGGCAGAATCAGCAGGAGAAAGATCTCCTGGTGTCCAGCCTGTCCCAGGCTCGTTTTAGTCAGCGTCGCGCGGCAGAACTGCTTGGCGTGACCTACCACCAGCTGCGCGCAATGATAAAAAAGCATGAGATAAACACTGATGAATAGTGCTATATATCAATAAGTTACCAGATTATTTTACTATTTCCCCATAAAGGTTACTTTAGAATAACCAACTGATTTAGCTGTTCTTTTTAAATGGTTTTGGGGAAAGCTGCCCAGGTCGTTACCACCGCAAGGATTCAACGCGCTAACCGCTGCTGTCGTAAAGAAAAAAACCAGAACAGCAGACGTGTGCGCTTCAGCACCCGGGGCATGCCGCACACCAGCGCATAGCCGCTGATAAATGTGTGGAAAAACCAACCGCTCATGGCAAATTTAATTCCTGGTGAGCCGTTATGTCCGCTGTTCGCTCATAGCTGCCGGTCAGACACTTAGCCTCTTCGCTGGAGAAACGGCAGTCATCTCAGTGATGGGAAAAATT
The DNA here is from genome assembly GCA_018691245.2 of Ips nitidus. Lineage (NCBI taxonomy): Eukaryota > Metazoa > Arthropoda > Insecta > Coleoptera > Curculionidae > Ips > Ips nitidus. The sequence continues at coordinate 29,093 of JAGUCG020000146.1, forward strand.
GGCAGCACGTCCAGCTACCCAACCGGTCAGAAGTGAACCTTTCAGCAAGATAGTTCTGCTCGAAGTGGGCACTAACCCAAAATCCAGCTCCAGTCAGAAACAGAAGGCAGCTGATACTTCGAAAACCAAAAGCATAAAGTGGAATAGGTGTCTGCAAAACCTTAACCATATCAAACCGGCCAGCGAATGATATCCAGCCCTGATCGGGCTGGATATTAGCTTTTCCACCGATCAGTTATCGCAATGACCTGGCACAGCTAACTTAACTTCAGATTTAGAAACGACGCGCATCCCTTCGTTTTCAGAAACCTGCTCAAGTCCAGCACCACCAACAAAAACGCCCATTTTGATGTACTGGCGAACAAAGTAGTTCTTCCTGACGTGACATTGAGTGTCAGATTATTAGGTGAAAACTCGATTCAGTTTCCCAGTGTATGTGGTTGGCTGGTCGATATTTGCTGATAGAAAAAGACTCTGTCAGCTGTTTCACCAAGGCAGCGCCCGTCAAGATACACATCCTTTTTTAACGCTTTGCCGACAAAGCTGTCTCTGTATACATAAAGACCGGCTTTGCCATTTTCCGGAACCGGGAATGACTTAGCCGTCGCGGTTTCAGCATTACTGGCCAGAGGAACCGACGCACAGCCACCCAGAAGCATTGAGGAAATAATGACTACTGCGAATATTATTTTATTCATA
>JAGUCG020000147.1:0-29165 GCA_018691245.2 Ips nitidus
CCGCCTTAAATTGATTTTTCCATAGACTTTTTAAACATATCCCTGTCCAAACTTAGCTTTAATCAAGAATTGTCCAGGATCAGAACAGTGGCCTTTAACAATGGTTTTCCAGCATGGTTGGTTAATAAACTATAGCCACTTCAGTAAATTTGTAAATAAGAATCTCATGGTTAAAGATTTATCCACTGAAACCAGGTACTTCACCATCCACTTCGTGGGACCCCTTACCCTTTACTTGAAATCCCTATTCAAACCTTACGGTATTACCATACGTTTTAAAGTTTCACATTCAGATTCTCGTTTCCTGGTAACTCCAAACACCCAACTCCTCAACAAATCAGTAGTTTACCAGCTTTCTTGATGTTGATCAAACAGGCAGGACATTTTCAACCAGAATACATGAAAACCAAAGAGAGTTTAGCCATCGATCTCAACTGTTTTAAAGTCCTTCATTTCTGTGAAAAAGGCAACTTATTGGACCTTCTGGGAATTCTCCACAAAAAGCCTCTTCCAATGACAACTTGGTTTGCTTCAATGACCAACTTAGACATAGTGGCACTCTTTTTTTCCAGTCCTTCAACTTCCAAATCCCCTCCCTACCTTTACCTTTACCTCCACGTCCTCCCCTGGAGGTTTTCCCGTTCAGGATGTTATCTTACCCTTTGGCATTTTCTTCTAAGAAAGTGATATTAACAAAGATATTGAAGAAACCGCCCAAAGTGCCTTATCCACTGTTATTCCGACAAAATATGCCAAATTTGATGCTTGGTGCAAAGATAAAAATGTAAATCATATAAACGAGAAGGTCTTGTTGGCATATATCGAAGGAAAGAATTCCACCTTATGGAGCCTCTATTTTATGTTAAGAACGGAACTATCTTTAAAAAGAAATGTGGAGATCAAGAAATTTACTGGTTTACTTGCATTTTTAAAGCGCCACTCCAAAAATGATCAGCCTAAGAAGTGAAATGTCCTGACGAAAACATTGCTAATTTTCTCACAAAAGCTGGCGATTTACATCACCTAATGATTAAGGTACATGTTTATGACAATACCTAACGTATTTTTTCCAGGAGCACAAAAAGTGCAAGAGGTAATTTAAGTTTTCTTGACAATTGGCAAAGGAACCAATTATTAGAAAAGCTAAAAATGTATTTTCTGTCATTTTTGCTCTCCTGAGTCAAAAAACGATTTTTTACCAAAATTGTCAAGAATTGAATTTTCTATCAGGAGCACAAAAAGTGCAAGAGGAAATTTAAGTTTTCTTGACAATTGGCGAAGGAGCCAATTATAAGGATCAGCTAAAAATGTATTTTCTGTCATTTTTGCCAAAATTGTCAAGAATTGAATTTTCTATCAGGAGCCCAAAAAGTGCAAGAGAAAATTTAAGTTTTCTTGACAATTGGCGAAGAAGCCAATTATAAGGATCAGCTAAAAATGTATTTCCTGTCATTTTTGCCAAAATTGTCAAGAATTGAATTTTCTATCAGGAGCACAAAAAGTGCAAGAGGTAATTTAAGTTTTCTTGACAATTGGCGAAGAAGCCAATTATAAGGATCAGCTAAAAATGCATTTTCTGTCATTTTTGCCAAAATTGTCAAGAATTGAATTTTCTATCAGGAGCACAAAAAGTGCAAGAGGTAATTTAAGTTTTCTTGACAATTGGCGAAGGAGCCAATTATAAGGATCAGCTAAAAATGTATTTTCTGTCATTTTTGCCAAAATTGTCAAGAATTGAATTTTCTATCAGGAGCACAAAAAGTGCAAGAGGTAATTTAAGTTTTCTTGACAATTGGCGAAGGAGCCAATTATAAGGATCAGCTAAAAATGTATTTTCTGTCATTTTTGCCAAAATTGTCAAGAATTGAATTTTCTATCAGGAGCACAAAAAGTGCAAGAGGAAATTTAAGTTTTCTTGACAATTGGCGAACGAGCCAATTATTAGAAAAGCTAAAAATGTATTTTCTGTCATTTTTGATCTCCTGAATCAAAATCCGATTTTTTGCCAAAATTGTCAAGAAATGAATTTTCTATCAGGAGCACAAAAAGTGCAAGAGGAAATTTAAGTTTCCTTGACAATTGGCGAAGGAGCCAATCATAAGGATCAGCTGAAAATGTATTTTCTGTCATTTTTGCCAAAATTGTCACGAATTGAATTTTCTATCAGGAGCACAAAAAGTGCAAGAGGTAATTTAAGTTTTCTTGACAATTGGCGAAGGAGCCAATTATTAGAAAAGCTAAAAATGTATTTTCTGTCATTTTTGCTCTCCTGAGTCAAAATACGATTTTTTGCCAAAATTGTCAAGAATTGAATTTTCTATCAGGAGCACAAAAAGTGCAAGAGGAAATTTAAGTTTTCTTGACAATTGGCGATGGAGCTAATTATAAGGATCAGCTAAAAATGTATTTCCTGTCATTTTTGTCAAAATTGTCAAGAATTGAATTTTCTATCAGGAGCACAAAAAGTGCAAGAGGAAATTTAAGTTTTCTTGACATTTGGCGAAGGAGCCAATTATAAGGATCAGCTAAAAATGTATTTCCTGTCATTTTTGCCAAAATTGTCAAGAATTGAATTTTCTATCAGGAGCACAAAAAGTGCAAGAGGAAATTTAAGTTTTCTTGACAATTGGCGAAGGAGCCAATTATAAGGATCAGCTAAAAATGTATTTTCTGTCATTTTTGCCAAAATTGTCAAGAATTGAATTTTCTATCAGGAGCACAAAAAGTGTAAGAGGTAATTTAAGTTTTCTTGACATTTGGCGAAGGAGCCAATTATAAGGATCAGCTAAAAATGTATTTTCTGTCATTTTTGCCAAAATTGTCAAGAATTGAATTTTCTATCAGGAGCCCAAAAAGTGCAAGAGGAAATTTAAGTTTTCTTGACATTTGGCGAAGGAGCCAGCTAAAAATGTATTTTCTGTCATTTTTGCCAAAATTGTCAAGAATTGAATTTTCTATCAGGAGCACAAAAAGTGTAAGAGGTAATTTAAGTTTTCTTGACAATTGGCGAAGGAGCCAATTATAAGGATAAGCTAAAAATTTATTTTCTGTAATTTTTGCCAAAATTGTCAAGAATTGAATTTTCTATCAGGAGCACAAAAAGTGCAAGAGGAAATTTAAGTTTTCTTGACAATTGGCGAAGGAGCCAATTATTAGAAAAGCTAAAAATGTATTTTCTGTCATTTTTGCTCTCCTGAGTCAAAATACAATTTTTTGCCAAAATTGTCAAGAATTGAATTTTCTATCAGGAGCACAAAAAGTGCAAGAGGTAATTTAAGTTTTCTTGACAATTGGCGAAGGAGCCAATTATAAGGATAAGCTAAAAATGTATTTTCTGTCATTTTTGCCAAAATTGTCAAGAATTGAATTTTCTATCAGGAGCACAAAAAGTGCAAGAGGCAATTTAAGTTTTCTTGACAATTGGCGAAGGAGCCAATTATTAGAAAAGCTAAAAATGTATTTTCTGTCATTTTTGCTATTCTGAGTCAAAATACGATTTTTTGCCAAAATTGTCAAGAATTGAATTTTCTATCAGGAGCACAAAAAGTGCAAGAGGAAATTTAAGTTTTCTTGACAATTGGCGCAGGAGCCAATTATAAGGATCTGCTAAAAATGTATTTTCTGTGATTTTTGCCAAAATTGTCAAGAATTGGATTTTCTATCAGGAGCCCAAAAAGTGCAAGAGGAAATTTAAGTTTTCTTGACAATTGGCGAAGGAGCCAATTATAAGGATCAGCTAAAGATGTATTTTCTGTAATTTTTGGTTTCCTGAGTCAAAATACGATTTTTTACGATTTTCTAGTCAAAAAATAACAAAATTACAGTTTGTGCGACGTTGCCAAGCGAGAAACCTAACTTTTTTGCTATTTAAGCTAGAGCGTTCGTCTCAACGTCATTTTATGCTAAAATTGCCTGGTAAACACGTTAGAGCAATCGGTTTGACGATATCTCCAAAACTGACAGAGTTAACGACGTTTTTGCAACAAACTCGAGCTGTGTGAGAGGTACGTGAAATCTGACTGCGGATTTGGGATCAGCGACCCCAAATTAGCCGAAAACGAGTGGTCACTCAAGGGGTCCAAGTCAAAAAATAACAAAATTACAGTTTGTGCGACGTTGCCAAGCGAGAAACCTAACTTTTTTGCTATTTAAGCTAGAGCGTTCGTCTCAACGTCATTTTATGCTAAAATTTCCTGGTAAACACGCTAGAGCAATCGGTTTGACGATATCTCCAAAACTGACAGAGTTAACCATATTTTAGCAAAAAACTCGAGCTGCGTGAGAGGTACGTGAAATCTGACTGCGGATTTGGGATCAGCGACCCCAAATTAGCCGAAAACGAGTGGTCACTCAAGGGGTCCAAGTCAAAAAATAACAAAATTACAGTTTGTGCGACTTTGCCAAGCGAGAAACCTAACTTTTTTGCTTTTTAAGCTAGAGCGTTCGTCTCAACGTAATTTTATGCTAAAATTTCCTGGAAAACACGCTAATGCAGTCGGTTTGGCGATATCTCCAAAACTGACAGAGTTAACCATATTTTAGCAAAAAGTCCGAGCTGTGTGAGAGGTACGTGAAATCTGATTGCGGATTTGGGATCAGCGACCCCAAATTCAGTCAGAGAGAAAAGCAGTGTTAAAATTTGAAGTGCCAGAAACACAGTTTTGAAAGGACAGTTAGGGACAAAATCGCCGGTAAAACCCACTTGGAGTGAGAAAATTACAGTTTTAAGCAAATTTTTGGAATCCTCATTAAATTTCCTATAAAATAATTCTATACATATAATGATAGATTGAGATGTACGTGTCCATACTATCAATTGTCCAGTTTGTTAACAATGTTACCATTTCCATAGAAAAATTAGGCAAAATCATGCATAATGAACACGTTGGGAAACTTCTATTTTATGTAACTCACCAGTGTTTGCAGTAGTAACCATGGTTGGGTAACTCAATTAGAGTTAATGGTTTTTTGCTAAGTTATGGAAGAAGGGCAAAAAAAACAAATACACAAAAAAAAAATTTAAAAAAAGAAAAAAAATAAAAAATTTTTATAGAAATAAAATAATAAAAAATTTAAAAAAATTAAAAAAAAAATTGAAATTATTTTTTTTTTGTAATTTTGTTTTTTTTATTATTTTTTTACGCAACTTTTAATGCAACAAATTCCATTTTTTACTCTCTTTATTATTTTAAAACTTGGTCACGTTTAAAACAATTTTCTCATGTTTGTTCAAATATTCAGGATTTCTTAGCTTTCGATGGATTTCTCAGTCCTTCCAACAGTGGCGATTCCTTATCGTTATGGAACGGTTGCTTGTGAATGTGCGGCTGATCGGAGGACACTATACCAGCAGGAGCTACAGGCAGAGGTGGATTTCGATTGACTAGAAAAAAAAAACAAATCTTGTCAGTATCTTGTCAAGTAAAGAAGTAAATTAGGGTGAAAGCAGCGGGTGTCTAAAAATGTGCGATTTTATGGTGAAGCAACTTTGACGCCCTCTAGCGGCCAAACGGTATGACCAATCATACATGTGTTCATATTTTTGGAAAGCTTGTAATCTGCACTATCTTTTCAAATCATGAAAATTGGTTTAAAAACTAAAAAATGAGCAAAATTATGAAAATTGATCAAAATCATGAAAATTCAATTTTTGTCAAAAGTGCAATTTTGGCAAATTTTTATTAATAAATTAAGCACAGCATAGGGCATATTTATACAAAAGAACCTTAAATTAGGTGAAATAAGCACAAAAAAAGCACTTTAAAATTTTTCACTTTTCAAAAAAATTGAAAGAATGGGGGGGTACTAGAGAGGTTTTTTAGGTAGTTTTTGAAATTCAATATCTCGGTAACATGAGGAGCTACAGAGGCCATTTTTAATCCATTTTGTAGTATTTTTTATGCATTTTCGAATGGCGTAGGAACGAATTTCCTGCGAATTTAAATAAAAGAGCTACGATTTTTCAAAAAGTATAAAAATTCAATTTTTGTCAAAAGTGCAATTTTGGCAAATTTTTATTTTGCTCTATAAGCGTTTCAATGCACAGCAAAAAAAAAAGAAAGAATAAAAAAAATGAGAAAAAGAAGAAAAAAAAAGAAAAATGAAAGAAAAAAAAATAATGAAAGAAAAAAAAATGAAGAAAAAAAATAGAAAAAAAAAATTTGAAAAAAAAACATACAAAAAAAGCAGAGAAATCTAAAATCCCCACGAAAAGAAGAAAGGTTGCTTTTCCTATTTACAAAACGCCTAGAAATCCCTAGCAATAGTACCATACCTAGACCATCTTGGTCCTCATCAACTTGTACAGGAGGTTCGGCTTCTTGTGCAGGAAATTCGGCTACAGTGATGTTTTTTGGAGGTAAATCAGCTTCGCTCTCCACTACAACAGCATCTTGCACCGGATCAGTCACAGCTTCGGTGTTAGTCGACAGTTCAGGTTTGTTCGGCTTAGGTACTAGGAAAATTTAAAATATCGTGTTATTAAACAGAAGATGTTTATGCTTAACCGGAAAAAGTTACTACATTATGTTGTTTTAAGTTATTTCCTCTGTAAAGCAAATACTATCTTAAAAGCTACCAAATAAGTAAAAAGACCTTTTGCTTTAATTATAATCCAATACAATGTAGAAAGTAAATTTGTCTTTTAACCAGAAAAAAAACTTTCTTCTTCTTTTTTCTTTCATTTTTCTTTTTTTTTTTTTTTTTTTTTTTTTTCTTCATTTTCCTTTTTTTTCCTTCCCTCCCCGCCTTTCCATTTCTAGCAGTCCGGGTCCAATTCCTTTAGATTTTTTTCTTCTTTTTCTTTAATTTTTTTTTCTTTAATTTTTTTTTTTCTTCTTTTGTATTTTTTTTCTTCTTCCCTCCACGGCTTTCCATTTCTAGCAGTCCGGGTTCAATTCCTTTCCATTTTTTTTCTTTTTTTTTTCTTCTTTTCTGTTTTTTTTCTGCTTCCCTCCACGCCTTTCCATTTCTAGCAGTCCGGGTTCAATTCCTTTCCATTTTTTTTTCTTCTTTTTCTTTTTTTTTCTTCTTCCCTCCCCGCATTTCCATTTCTAGCAGTCCGGGTCCAATTCCTTTAGATTTTTTTTTTCTTCTTTTTCTTTCATTTTTTTTTCTTTTTTTCTTTTTTTTTTCTTCTTCCCTCCACGTCTTTCCATTTCTAGCAGTCCGGGTTCAATTCCTTTCCATTTTTTTTTTTTTCTTCTTTTTCTTTTTTTTTTTTTTTTCCCTCCACACCTTTCCATTTCTAGCAGTCCGGGTCCAATTCCTTTCCATTTTTTTTTCTTTTTTCCTCCACGTCTTTCCATTTCTAGCAGTCCGGGTTCAATTCCTTTCCATTTTTTTTTTCTTTCATTTATTTTTTTTTTTTTTTTTTTTCTTCTTCCCTCCACGCCTTTCCATTTCTAGCAGTCCGAGTCCCAATTCCTTCCTGCAACATTCTGAATATCACATTTCTGGGGATTACCAATGCTCCGTTTGGTCTCTCTTGCCAAACTGGTATCCTATGTGACAGACTAAATTTAAGGATCAATCCTAGTCTGCCCAGAAGAGGCCTTCTCTTCTTGTGATTTCAGAAGATTGATTGTCTTTGCCAAGTTTGTGGCTTAAGTAAACATTTTCCGAGACAACCTCCAGAGGCTGGTCGTTAACGATCACCCGGATGTCTTCTGTACTCATGATCTTTGATTTGTTCAAGTCCAATAGGCAGCGATGCTCGATGAAGCTCCTGAAGAATGCTTTTCAGCTTCTTTAGTTCACAGACGCACTCCATCGATATTAATCCCGTTCTCTTGCCAATCAAGTTATTTGAAGACAGAAGAAGTAAAAAGTTTGGTGCAAGAGATTGGCCTAGATTCTAGGGACATCCGTGGGATTCAGCGTCTTTTCCTACAACAGACTGTCTACACAGACAGTTTCCAGGTTTAGGACAGAACTGACAGCCAAATGTCATCTGTCAAGTAATGACGTAATAATATAATAGAAAGGTAAATCAAGTCTGGGAAAGGTAAATATTTTAAATTTGACAAATGAAGAACCAAACGTTCACAAATGTTAGATTCACAACAACATTTCTGTTTCAATCAACTGTTACGTCACTCCGTTTTGCTTTGATTTTTGCTGTATATTGGTGGTGTCCGCGAGTGGACTGAACCAGTGAGTAATAGCCGTGACGCATTACTCACGGATAGGTAATGGGTGTTATTTGAAATTCGAAACCATTGAGTAACAGGCATATCATTAATATTGGTAATATTATTTATTATTAATTTTTTGTCATGTAAATGAATGACAAGAAGTACATACATTACACATAAATAATAGTAACAATAATTGTTTTGTTTCTTACCTTGTTCAATGGTGATGGTAATTTTGATTGGATTCTCGGAAACCGCATACACAACCTAACAAAAGCAACAAATTAAAAAACAAAAAAAAAATAAAAAAAATTGAAAAAAAGCGATTGAAGAGAAAACTACTAAAAATCGACAAAATATAGGAAATTTAAAATATTTCATGGCTTTTAATATGGAAAAGGCAACGTTTAAGTTCAATATCGACAGAGACAGAAAATATCACAGTGTTGCCAGATAGTTTTCAAAAATGTTTTGTACTCTCATTCTTAGTTGAAAAAAAACCAAAATAGTGCGTAATGATTTTAGATTTTAAAAATTGTTAAATTGCAGAAAGTAGATCCGAAGATTGCAAAGTAAAAAATCCTTTCTTCACTAAAATTTTGATCATCAATTTGTTGTTACAAGACCACTGGTTGAATGATTATGGACAAAAGTTTGAAGAATATGGTTTTAGGTATTAAATACAACTTTAATTTTTTTTTTCAAACTTCTCCCCAAGTGTAACGTATTTGACTAATAATTAATTTGGAAAATAACTTTTATTTTATTTATTTTTGATTTTTTTTACTTTTTTTTTTACATACCTGAATAGATATAGGCGATTCGGGTGAAACAATTGTGTCAGCTAAAACTGGCGCCATGACAGCACCAATTTTCAAAGGTACTTTAACACCTTGATGGACTATCTGTACTTGGGAAGGAAAAAGCACTTCCGTCTTCAAATTTCCCACTACGATGGGTCGTTCCAAAACCATTTTTACCACCGGGGTACATTCGATGGAATTGTTAATTTTTGTCTCATTACTAGCTCCCACAAGTGGGACTTTTGGGGAAATACATCCTTCGGATACCAGATTTAAAGTGTTGGTGGAAACGACGAATAACGGCAACGCAGACAATCTGAAAACAGTTGTTACTAGGAAACTGTTAATACAAAAGCAAAACCCGTTGTGTTTGTATCAGTTTGCTAATAATAATAATAATAAATGCTTTATTTGCTCAAGTACACTGCTTCGCAGTGTTTAGCATTGTCAAAGGTACATATACCTTACAAATTACACAATATACAGCATACATTGTTTCATTCTGTGATTTTTAGAGCTTCATGCCCAAATTGGGGGAAATTTCACAATTTCGATAATCGTGACAGTTGTCACGTGATATTAGAACACTATTTCTTTAGATAGTCACGTGACAACTGTCAAAATAATGGTCGAGAAGCTAAAAACCACAACTTGTCTCAAATATTTCAAGAAAATTGTTTCATTCTGTGATTTTTAGAGCTTCATGCCCAAACTGGGCGAAATTTCACAGTTTTGATATTTGTGACAGTTGTCACGTGATATTAGAACACTATTTCTTTAGATAGTCACGTGACAACTGTCAAAATAATGGCCGAGAAGCTAAAAATCACAACTTGTCTCAAATACTTCAAGAAAATTGTTTCATACTGTGATTTTTAAAACTTCATGCCCAAATTGGGCGAAATTTCTCAGTTTTGATATTTTTGACAGTTGTCACGTGATATTAGAACACTATTTCTTTAGATGGATACGTGACAATTGTCAAATTTAAGGCCGAGAAGCTAAAAATCACAACTTGTCCCAAATACTTCAAGAAAATTGTTTCATTCTGTGATTTTTAGAGCTTCATGCCCAAACTGGGCGAAATTTCACAATTTCGATATTTGTGACAGTTGTCACGTGATATTAGAACACTATTTCTTTAGATAGTCACGTGACAACTGTCAAAATAATGGCCGAGAAGCTAAAAATCACAACTTGTCTCAAATACTTCAAGAAAATTGTTTCATACTGTGATTTTTAAAGCTTCATGCCCAAATTGGGGGAAATTTTACAATTTCGATATTTGTGACAGTTGTCACGTGATATTAGAACACTATTTCTTTAGATAGTCACGTGAAAACTGTCAAAATAATGGCCGAGAAGCTAAAAACCACAACTAGTCTCAAATATTTCAAGAAAATTGTTTCATTCTGTGATTTTTAGAGCTTCATGCCCAAACTGGGCGAAATTTCTCGGTTTTGATATTTGTGACAGTTGTCACGTGATATTAGAACACTATTTCTTTAGATAGTCACGTGACAACTGTCAAAATAATGGCCGAGAAGCTAAAAATCACAACTAGTCTCAAATATTTCAAGAAAATTGTTTCATTCTGTGATTTTTAGAGCTTCATGCCCAAACTGGGCGAAATTTCTCAGTTTTGATATTTGTGACAGTTGTCACGTGATATTAGAACACTATTTCTTTAGATAGTCACGTGACAACTGTCAAAATAATGGCCGAGAAGCTAAAAATCACAACTTGTCTCAAATATTTCAAGAAAATTGTTTCATTCTGTGATTTTTAGAGCTTCATGCCCAAACTGGGCGAAATTTCTCAGTTTTGATATTTGTGACAGTTGTCACGTGATATTAGAACACTATTTCTTTAGATAGTCACGTGACAATTGTCGAAATAATGGTCGAGAAGCTAACATTACCTATATGGTGTAACTATTGCTAATATAAAATTCATCTAAGAAGTAACAGATCTAAAAGTAATTGTTTTATTTTCGTTTTAAATGTAGCATAAGGCAAAGTTTTTAGTTGATTGGGCAGGGAGTTGTACAGTTTGATGCCGTTACTGATGTAGCTCTTGTCGTCCATAAGTTTGCCCATAATTCTTATTGTAACAGACCTTTTCCCAGTCTGTCGAATTTCCCCCAGAATTATAAGCCATATGATGGTTTGGACTGGAAAAGAAGCACGTATGCTGTGCGGGAGACTTCTATTGGAGTTGGTGTGCGAGATTCTGCGGAGGAGAAATAGGGTCGAAGAGATGCTTTTTGCCAATTCAGGTCAAGGATTACTCCTAAAAATTCGAAGAGGAGAATATGGCAGTTTCTGTTTTTTCGAAGTTGAGGATGTCAGCAAAATAGGTGAGCGGCAGCTACCACGCGGAGCTGAGCAGTGTTACAATGATGGTCCAGAAGGGTTGTGTCATCTGCATATTGAACCGATGTGAGATTTGAGAGATGGGAAGGTAGTTCATTTACTGAACAAGTTGTAGCGAGTTACCCCTAAAGCCGTAGTATACAAGTTTGCTAAGTAGGATCCGGTGTGACACACAGTCAAACGCCTTTGAGAGGTCGCAGAAGATCTTCTTTTCCGAGAGGAGATTACTTCTTTCCAGAGGGCGTATTCTTGAAACAAGGGAAACAAATAATCAAGAGAAAGACCCGTAGAATGTGACAGAAACCCACCATTGTCAGCTACTTCTGTCACATTCTACCAACAATTCTCTTGACAATTCTGTTCCCTGCTTTCAAGAATTAGGTCCCAGGAAAGCGGTCAGCCGATTGTTTAGGCTGATTTCGATGGGCTTAGATAGAACCGGGACTAAGGAACTAGGTCTGTGGTTACTTGGGTCGTTTTCATCACCTTTTTTGGAAGATGGGGATTGCTCTACTAGTTTTTAGTTTACTTGGGAAACTCCCAGAGATGTAACATTATAATAATGGAGAGGGGCAGTGCGAGAGCTTCAGAGAGCTGCTTTAGAATTTTGTTACTGAGGCCAAATAAATCTTTAGCTGTGCTGTCGCTTCAGCTCGTCAGGATTGTCATAACACCTGTAGGAAGACTCAGGTGCTAAGAATAAGGATTGTTGTGTATGATTTGTGAGGTGATGTGTGTGGACCTCTGAAGATTGGTTGAAATAGTGTCCGATATATTGGCAAAAAACGTGTTGAGTTCATTTGGGGAGAGTGTCGTTTGTCTGATGATTTTGGAGTCATTGATTATGTTCCAGATTACTTTTGGTTTATTGGTGTGGTTTTCAATGTTGCTGGTAAAGAAATTAATTTTTTGCTTGAATTATTTTGGCCTTGTATAAGTGTTTTTGTTGTTTTATCGCTTGTGTCAAGTTGACATTTGGATTTTGTTTGTCAAAAGTGGTGAGTAAGTTTAGGGAGTTTCGGTGTGCTTTGAGTTCATTGTTGAACCATTTTTATTCCTTTTGCTACCTGAATACGTGCCTATTCACTTTTGAGAATATTATTTTTGAAGAATTCTTCGTTCAGTGTCCAGCTGATTGAAAAGTAAGAAAGATTAACGAGAAAACACTGTGTGCAAAGCTCTTGGATGCTCTATCATACTTCTGGCAAAAATGATGATTTAGGAACGCCATCTGTATGTTCCTAAATCTTGTCGCTAGCTAGATTCAAACTTTCCCTGACAAGACCATGGATGTTCAATAATCTTTCTTGCAACTCGTCAACGTAGTTCTCAATGTTCGTGCTTTGGCCTGTTGGAGATCCGAACACATCACATGGAAGTCGAAGTTCTCGACCAAACAGAACTTTAGATGGTGACTGTCCAGTTGAGTTGTGGACAGAATTACTGGCATCTGTGTCTAAAATGAACTTTCCTTTTGGTTGTGGATAGCTGAGGATGGGACTGGAGCAAAGTGATTTTAACCTTCTGAACGCTTGATCACATTGGGTATTCCAACAGTAGGGTGTTTTGTCCTCAGTAATTTGATGTAGCAAAGCTGCGATGTTGGCAAATCCTTCCACAAACCGTCTGTAGTAGGTGGCAAGTCCTAGAACGCTTCTCAGTTCGTGTTTATCCTTCGGTACTGGCCATTCTCTGATTGCTTGGCTCTTCTTGTTGTCCGTCTGAATTCCGTCGACCGACATCACATGCCCAAGAAATTCGACTTGCTTTTGGAAGAACCAACACTTTTTGGCGTTCAATCGAAGATGGGCACCACCTATTCTAGCAAATACTTCTTGTAAGTTGTTCAGATGTTCTTCAAAAGTTTTTCCCATCACCATGATATCGTCCAGATAAACCAAGAAAGTCTTCCAGTTAAGGCCACGAAGCACAATTTCCATCAGTCTTTCAAACGTAGCAGGAGCATTATACAGTCCCAAGGGCATCACATTGAATTGGTACAACCTATTTCCAGTAAGTTCTCGCGGCCTCCATTCCATGAGTATTTTGGACAACAATAAATGGACCAAAATACTCATGGAATGGAGGCCGCGAGAGTCAAAGAGAAACATCGGAAGACCGCAAGCAAGGTGGCGTGACGACATCCAGAAGATTGCTGGAAGAAACTGGATCCTGGCGGCTCAAGACAGGAACCGATGGAAAATGATGGAAGAGGCCTATATCCAGCAGTGGACAGAGACAGGCTAGAAAGAAAGAAAGAGAAGAAGATTTCCAGTAAAAAAAGCAGTTTTCTCCTTATCTTGCTCCTCAATGCCAACTTGCCAGTACCTACTCTTCAAATCTAAAGTAGAAAACCAACAGGATCCTGCCAAAGTCGTCAGTGTGTCGTCGATACGGGGAAGTGGATAGCTGTCCTTTTTGGTCACGTCATTCAGTTTTCGGTAATCTACACAAAATCTGCTTGATCCATCTTTCTTAGTGACCAGAACAACAGGTGATGACCAAGGGCTGCAGGATTCTTCTATAACTCCGTCGTCAAGCATCCTGTCCACTAATTCCTGCACTTCCTGTTGTTTGGCTATTGGTAGTCTCTTAGGTGGTTGTCGAATCGGTTGTGCATTGCCGGTGTTAATTTGGTGGTGTGTGGTTTCCGAGCCTTCTTCAGTTGTGGTGTTGACAGATGTTTCCAGGTCTTTTCAAGTTCATTTAAGAGCTTGTTTTCTTCCAACTGCTCCTCCTGTTCTGGTAACCCATCTCAATTGGTTACTTTGACTACAGGCTTGAATACCGCAATAATTTCGCCTTTGTTGATTTTGACGTCGTCTGGAAAGATGTTTGCAACTCTTATTGGGACTTCCTCCATTTACAAGTGATTTTCCAATGAGGCATCTTCCTGGTCGGTCCGGGTTTCGTACAAGTCCAACACAGCTCTCAGAATTCTGCTCCAATTGTCCTTATTTTTACTGTCTGAGATGCCAAAACATTAATGGGTGACTCGTAGTGGTGGTTGGTTGACAGGATGAACTCTTCACCTCCAAACCTTAGGATATTTTGCTCGGGATCAAAAGAAAATCCACGTTGACGAATCAAGTCCATTCCCAGAATAAATTCATCTTCAATATCTGCTACTAGCACGGTGTGGTAAAACGTAGTCGTCCCAAGGCAACTCTTGACTGTTATTTCCCCTAAAACTTTAGCCGATTCTGCAGTCACAGTGCGCAGGAGAATACTTCTTCGTAAAGGCTTAATCTGACTTTTATCCACAAGGTTTGACCGGATCAAAGATACTGCTGCAGCGGTGTCCGAAAGTAACGTTCATCGCATCCACCTTTCCATCTACGTTCAAGCTTCCCATTGATCTACCCAGGCTTCTGGTGGAGATAATTCTGGGGGCTTTGTCTTCGATAGTCAACATTCGCCCCGTAATGTAGTAGCTGCATTAGAACGACGTTATGGGGATCAGCATAGGAAAGGAGTGTATCAAACACAATTAAAGGCAAGACAGCAGAAAACTGGTGAAAATCTACAAGAGTTTGAAGCCGAAATTTGTCGCCTTGTGCATCTGGCTTACCCAGCCATCCCGGAGGAAATCCAAGAAGAATTTGTGGCACAGTATTTTGTAGAAGGGATTCGAGATCCAGATAACCAGTAATTCGCTGCTGTTTGAACATCTGCAGCATTTTCTTTACCTCCGGATCTCGAATCCCTTCTACAAAATACTGTGCCACAAATTCTTCTTGGATTTCCTCCGGGATGGCTGGGTAAGCCAGATGCACAAGGCGACAAATTTCGGCTTCAAACTCTTGTAGATTTTCACCAGTTTTCTGCTGTCTTGCCTTTAATTGTGTTTGATACACTCCTTTCCTATGCTGATCCCCATAACGTCGTTCTAATGCAGCTACTAATGCTTCATAGTTGCTTTGTTGGGTGATAGGCAGATTCTGTAACAGCTCCAATGCAGGTCCTCGTAGTTTTTTGTGAAAAAAGTGACTCAAGAGTTTTGGCTTTGGCAACGTTGATTTGAATGTAATTTTCCAGCCATTCCACGTAGAAAAGCTGTGTTGGAGTCTGAATTGTTAAAACAAGTAGGTACTTACTCTTTTGAAATTGCGTAGGGCAGTTCTGCTAATACATTTAAAGTAGATTGTGTGCTAGTCGTTAACTTTGAGAAAACATTTTCTCTGAAACCAGTCTGATGGTAGTACGGTTCTCTTGGCAGGTTTGGTATGAATGGAAGGATTCTTGGTGGAAAATTAACGGCATTGTAGGAAGGATCAACGTATAACGTTGAGGAAGGATAAGCGAGAGGATAAAGGAATTGGTAAGGGTTTTGCAAAGGATACGTCCATACTGTCATCAGGAAATTGCAGAGCCATATCTGAAACAATAAACAAAATCATTAGAATATGAAAATAATAGCGTTTTCTACTGTTTCTGTAGTATTTTTGTTTTTTAGTTATAATGTAAACTTAAGTAGTAGTAGTAGTAATGCGGGGGACCCCAAAAGCTCCGGCGAGTTGACCTCAAGGCCCTTTTCGTCGTTTCCCCTCAAACCCTCCCCACCTTACCACCCCTGACCTACGCCACCCAGACATCCCATCTCCCTGACGAAGGCAAGAATCTGTCCCCACCCCAAGGAAGACAGTTCCCTGCAGGAGGGTGTGGAGGCCCCAAGAAAGCGCCTCCTGATAGACGACCAGCGATGGCAGACTCCTAGTAGATCACCAATTCCTAGTAGATGCAAATGTCTGTTAAGGTCACAGTGGTCCAGCAACTCCTTGGCATCATTTGTATGTTGTCTTAGCGTCGCTTGGGATTCCAATGAATTCCTTGGCTTGTTTGTACCTTTCCGACTTTCTCCACGTCTCTGTGGTATCTTGAAGCGCCCAATCACTTGCTACCTGTCTGTTGATTAATCCTATGTGAGGTTCGGCAGTTACTGGACTCTCAGAAGACCCGAACCGGGCCAATGCATCCGCGAACTCCATATGTGCCGGAATCCACACTAGGTTTACCCGCTTCTGCTCTGCCAACTTTGTTCAGGGCATCCCAGCATTCCTTGATCAACCTGTTGCCCATCAGGGCACTGCAAAGTGCCTTTAGGACAGACTGACTGTCGGAGTAGATCTCGATCACTTCCTCTAGTCCTTCTGTAACTTCCTTGCTTGTGGAAGCCTTGAGAATTGCAAATTCCGCCTGAAAGATGGTCGTCCCCTTGTTGGTGTCTTGTGGGTACAATCCCACCCCGGACTATCCCGTATTCTGAGACTTTAAGCCGTCGGTGTACCAGCTCTGCACCCCTTCTCGAGCAGTCACTGCAGTCATGTCTTTGACTCAGGTGGTTATCACGCCTTGTAGAGCCGCATTCCATCTTCTGCAGCGGCCTTCCTGCGTATCCACAGAGGTAACTCAGGAAGGCTCAGAAGGACGTTTAATGCGAGACTCGGTGTCGTCCTCATTGCGCCGGTTATTGCCAGACAGGCTAGTCTTTGTAAACCCGCCAGTGGCCAATAAAGTGAAAAAAAAAAAAAAAAAAGTTGATGACTTAAAATTTTCGGACATTTTCCTCAATATCTCGGAAATGGTTCAAACGATCGAGTTGAAAATTGAATTTTATTGAGTGTGGACCTCGATAAGACGCATCTTTTTTCTTATATACACTTTTTTGGTAAAGTGTACCGTTTTCTTATAAAAAAATAAAAACTGAAATCTTGAAATTTAAGGTTAGGTGTCAAAGTGACATATTGGCTTTAATAAGGGAGCTATGACGTAAAATGTGCGTAAATATGAGTTTTATTAGGTTAACTCGGAAATGGTACCACTTATTGTCAATTACCATAGTCTATGATGTGAATTTCGTTGAAATAGTACCAAAATCATGGTACTCATATATGGAACCCATCAAGGTGTCAAAAACATCCTCATTTGGACGAAATTTTTGTGCATCGGTTCATTCAATCGTGAATAACTCAGTTATTTAAAATATTTATTATAGACACATAATAGGATTATAGATAGCCAATGAATGGGGCTATCAATTGGTGAAAACTGCGCATTGCTAAGTTGTACCGTTTGGCCGCTAGAGGGCGTCAAAATTGACTTAAAATTCTCGGACATTTTCCTCAATATCTCGGAAATGGTTCAAACGATCGATAAGGCGCATATTTTTCTTTATGTACCATTTTTCCGTACCAGGTACCGTTTTTAAAAAAAAAAATAAAAACTGAAATTTTGAAATTTTTCAAAGGGGTACCCCTACAATTTTTTTGGAAAAAATTTTGATAACAGTAGCCTTTTGTATGACTTTGTCTTCGTGAGGTTTCTACAACATGGTACTCATCAAATTTATTTTGATTCCAAAATTTAAAATTTCTATTAATATTGGATCCTATTCATATTTTAACGAACGGTTTGGGTGGCTAAACCTGTATACTATACACATAACAGTTATAATTATAAAATCACTCGATCCATTACAAATGCTGCAAACATTTCAATCTTATCGAAAAGAATACATTAAAAGTAACGGTATTATACGAATTTACATTTTACAATGTCCCGTATACAGAGAGTTCATCCTAAAAATGTATTATTCCTTGTACATATTGATTTATTTACTATTAAAACCTACACAGGTTTCCACAGCCACATTACCATTGACTCTCGACAACTCAAGTCAAAATAATTCGCTTATTTGACAACATTTCCACAAATACTACAAAAGGTAGTTTAAAGAGCATTTTATGGCCTACAAGATGGTAAAAAAATCAACTCGATAACTGTCAAAATAACCAAGTAACAGCCTGTCAAAGTTGGCGTAACACATGTTTGACAATAATTTTACCCTTGATATTTCAATCAAAATAACTCGATTATTTGACAGTTTTGCTACAAATACTATAGAAGGCGGTTTAAAGGGAATTTTACGGCGTACTGGATGATGGAAAAATCAATTCGATAACTGTCAAAATAAACGAGTTACGGACTGTCAAACTTTTGAGTGTACATGTTTGACTGAAATTTTACTCTCGACAACTCAAGTCAAAATAATTCGCTTATTTGACAACATTTCCACAAATACTACAAAAGGTAGTTTAAAGAGCATTTTATGGCCTACAAGATGGTAAAAAAATCAACTCGATAACTGTCAAAATAACCAAGTAACAGCCTGTCAAAGTTGGCGTAACACATGTTTGACAATAATTTTACCCTTGACATTTCAATCAAACTAGCTCGATTATTTGAGAGTTTTGCTACAAATACTATAGAAGGCGGTTTAAAGGGAATTTTACGGCGTACTGGATGATAGAAAAGTCAATTCGATAACTGTCAAAATAAACCAGTTACGGGCTGTCAAAGTTTTGAGTGTACATGTTTGACTGAAATTTTACTCTCGACAACTCAAGTCAAAATAATTCGCTTATTTGACAACATTTCCACAAATACTACAAAAGGTAGTTTAAAGAGCATTTTATGGCCTACAAGATGGTAAAAAAATCAACTCGATAACTGTCAAAATAACCAAGTAACAGCCTGTCAAAGTTGGCGTAACACATGTTTGACAATAATTTTACCCTTGACATTTCAATCAAACTAGCTCGATTATTTGACAGTTTTGCTACAAATACTATAGAAGGCGGTTTAAAGGGAATTTTACGGCGTACTGTATGATGGAAAAATCAATTCGATAACTGTCAAAATAAACGAGTTACGGGCTGTCAAACTTTTGAGTGTACATGTTGGACTGAAATTTTACTCTCGACAACTCAAGTCAAAATAACTCACTTATTTGACAACATTTCCACAAATACTACAAAAGGTAGTTTAAAGAGCATTTTATGGCCTACAAGATGGTAAAAAATCAACTCGATAACTGTCAAAATAACCAAGTAACAGCCTGTCAAATTTGGCGTAACACATGTTTGACAGTAATTTTACTCTTGACATTTCAATCAAACTAACTCGATTATTTGACAGTTTTGCTACAAATACTATAGAAGGCGGTTTAAAGGGAATTTTACGGCGTACTGTATGATGGAAAAATCAATTCGATAACTGTCAAAATAAACGAGTTACGGGCTGTCAAAGTTTTGAGTGTACATGTTTGACTGAAATTTTACTCTCGACAACTCAAGTCAAAATAATTCGCTTATTTGACAACATTTCCACAAATACTACAAAAGGTAGTTTAAAGAGCATTTTATGGCCTACAAGATGGTAAAAAATCAACTCGGTAACTGTCAAAATAACCAAATAACAGCGTGTCAAAGTTGGCGTAACACATGTTTGACAATAATTTTACCCTTGACATTTCAATCAAAATAACTCGATTATTTGACAGTTTTGCTACAAATACTATAGAAGGCGGTTTAAAGGGAATTTTACGGCGTACTGGATGATGGAAAAGTCAATTCGATAACTGTCAAAATAAACGAGTTACGGGCTGTCAAACTTTTGAGTGTACATGTTTGACTGAAATTTTACTCTCGATAACTCAAGTCAAAATAATTCGCTTATTTGACAACATTTCCACAAATACTACAAAAGGTAGTTTAAAGAGCATTTTATGGCCTACAAGATGGTAAAAAATCAACTCGATAACTGTCAAAATAACCAAGTAACACCCTGTCAAAGTTGGCGTAACACATGTTTGACAATAATTTTACTCTTGACATTTCAATCAAAATAACTCGATTATTTGACAGTTTTGCTACAAATACTATAGAAATCAATTTAAAGGGAATTTTACGGCGTACTGGCTGATAGAAAAGTTAATTCGATAACTGTCAAAATAAACCAGTTACGGGCTGTCAAAGTTTTGAGTGTACATGTTTGACTGAAATTTTACTCTCGACAACTCAAGTCAAAATAACTCACTTATTTGACAACATTTCCACAAATACTACAAAAGGTAGTTTAAAGAGCATTTTATGGCCTACAAGATGGTAAAAAATCAACTCGATAACTGTCAAAATAACCAAGTAACAGCCTGTCAAAGTTGGCGTAACACATGTTTGACAATAATTTTACCCTTGATATTTCAATCAAAATAACTCGATTATTTGACAGTTTTGCTACAAATACTATAGAAGGCGATTTAAAGGGAAGTTTACGGCGTACTGTATGATATAAAAGTCAATTCGATAACTGTCAAAATAAACGAGTTACGGGCTGTCAAACTTTTGAGTGTACATGTTTGACTGAAATTTTACTCTCGACAACTCAAGTCAAAATAATTCGCTTATTTGACAACATTTCCAAAAATTCTACAAAAGGTAGTTTAAAGAGCATTTTATGGCCTACAAGATGGTAAAAAATCAGCTCGGTAACTGTCAAAATAACCAAGTAACAGCCTATCAAATTTGGCGTAACACATGTTTGACAATAATTTTACCCTTGATATTTCAATCAAAATAATTCGATTATTTGACAGTTTTGCTACAAATACTATAGAAATCAATTTAAAGGGAATTTTACGGCGTACTGGCTGATAGAAAAGTTAATTCGATAACTGTCAAAATAAACCAGTTACGGGCTGTCAAAGTTTTGAGTGTACATGTTTGACTGAAATTTTACTCTCGACAACTCAAGTCAAAATAACTCACTTATTTGACAACATTTCCACAAATACTACAAAAGGTAGTTTAAAGAGCATTTTATGGCCTACAAGATGGTAAAAAATCAACTCGATAACTGTCAAAATAACCAAGTAACAGCCTGTCAAAGTTGGCGTAACACATGTTTGACAATAATTTTACCCTTGATATTTCAATCAAAATAACTCGATTATTTGACAGTTTTGCTACAAATACTATAGAAGGCGATTTAAAGGGAAGTTTACGGCGTACTGTATGATATAAAAGTCAATTCGATAACTGTCAAAATAAACGAGTTACGGGCTGTCAAACTTTTGAGTGTACATGTTTGACTGAAATTTTACTCTCGACAACTCAAGTCAAAATAATTCGCTTATTTGACAACATTTCCAAAAATTCTACAAAAGGTAGTTTAAAGAGCATTTTATGGCCTACAAGATGGTAAAAAATCAACTCGATAACTGTCAAAATAACCAAGTAACAGCCTATCAAATTTGGCGTAACACAAGTTTGACAGTAATTTTACCCTTGATATTTCAATCAAAATAACTCGATTATTTGAGAGTTTTGCTACAAATACTATAGAAGGCGGTTTAAAGGGAATTTTACGGCGTAGTGGATGATGGAAAAATCAATTCGATAACTGTCAAAATAAACGAGTTACGGGCTGTCAAACTTTTGAGTGTACATGTTGGACTGAAATTTTACTCTCGACAACTCAAGTCAAAATAATTCGCTTATTTGACAACATTTCCACAAATACTACAAAAGGTAGTTTAAAGAGCATTTTATGGCCTACAAGATGGTAAAAAATCAACTCGATAACTGTCAAAATAACCAAGTAACAGCCCGTCAAAGTTGGCGTAACACATGTTTAACTGATCTTTCTGCGCCAGGGGGCTACTTTTGACACCATGACTCAAATTTAAAAAAAAAATTTAAAAAATCAATTTTCTGTCTGAAAATGTAGCCAAATAACATCCAAATAGGCGAGTGAAAACCGTTTTTCAAATTTTCGTTCCTAATCTGAAATATTGAGAAAATGAGTTTATGAGATATGGCCGAGGAACAGTCTTGTTGGATCAAAATTACAGTTTTAAGCACATTTTTGGAATTCTGATTAAATTTCCTATCCAATAACCCAAAAAACAGTACAATATTTGATACAGCCAGGGAGAAAAGCAGTCAAAGTTTGAACTGCCAGAAATCCTCACTAAATTTCCTATCAAATGACATAAAAAAACACAAAAAAATCAGGTACAGTCAGAGAAAAAAGCAGTGTCAAAGTTTGAAGTGTCAGAAACACAGATTTGAAAAGACAGTCAGGAACAAAATTGCCTGTAAATCGCAGTTGGAGTGAGAAAATTACAGTTTTAAGCATATTTTTGAAATCCTCACTAAATTTCCTATCAAATGAAATAAAAAATACAAAAAATCAGGTACAGTCAGAGAGAAAAGCAGCGTCAAAGTTTGAAGTGTCAGAAACACAGTTTTGAAAAGACAGTCAGGAACAAAATCGCCGGTAAATCGCAGTTGGAGTGAGAAAATTACAGTTTTAAGCACATTTTTGAAATCCTCACTAAATTTCCTATCAAATGACATAAAAAACACAAAAAATCAGGTACAGTCAGAGAGAAAAGCGGTGTCAAAATTTGAAGTGCCAGAAACACAGTTTTGAAAGGACAGTCAGGGACAAAATCGCCGGTGAAACCCACTTGTAGTGAGAAAATTACAGTTTTAAGCACATTTTTAGAATCCTGATTAAATTTCCTATCCAATAACCTAAAAAACAGTACAATATTTGATACCGCCAGGGAGAAAAGCAGTGTCAAAATTTGAAGTGCCAGAAACACAGTTTTGAAAGGACAGTCAGGGACAAAATTGCCTGTAAATTGCAGTTGGAGTGAGAAAATTACAGTTTTAAGCACATTTTTGGAATTCTGATTAAATTTCCTATCCAATAACCTAAAAAACAGTATAATATTTGATACAGCCAGGGAAAAAAAAGGTGTGAAAATTTGAAGTGCCAGAAACACAGTTTGGAAAGGACAGTCAGGGACAAAATCGCCGGTAAAACCCACTTGGAGTGAGAAAATTACAGTTTTAAGCACATTTTTCGAATTCTGATTAAATTTCCTATCCAATAACCTAAAAAACAGTACAATATTTGATACAGCCAGGGAGAAAAGCAGTGTCAAATTTTGAAATTATATTAATTGTTATTTACAGTTTTTTTCCATTTATTTAAATCAATTTTTGTATAATTACTTATACCTAATTTAACCCAGTTTTTTGGGGTGTTTGCTTCTTATCGTCGAAAACATTATTTTGTAATGTTTATTGGATAGAAAAAGACCGAAATAAAGTTACTTAGCAGGAACTAAAAAAATATCCAAAATTTGGCCATTAAACATCAGAAAAAGAAAAATCGATAACAAAAATTTGCTTGGGCTATACTAACCCATATTTTTCTAAATAAATTTATGTAAATATCAGTGCTTTGTGATAATTATGGCAAAGATCAGGTCAAGGTACCTTAAATGTATTCTGAAATCGATTGAAATGAACATGGAAACATTATTAAATATTAGATATTTGCATTGACTGGTTCTTAATTGGTCAATTTATTTCAGATTCCTACCCATATTTAGGCAGATGATACTTGTTTTTAAAAGATAAGTGAGATTCACACTGTAAATAACGTTTTTTTCCCAACAAATACAAGGTAATTTATTAACAAGGCTAATTTGTAAATTCTAATTTCTTTTTCTATTACATGTAAACTGAGCGAAATGGCAGTTTGACGTATGTTATTTATGAAGTTTTAAATGCGGAGCTGGCGTCCGTAATTCTGACAATGTGCCATCTGATCAACGCATTTAAAAAACAAACCGGTGTCACGTGACAAACTGTCAAATGAAAGTCAAAGAAAAATTTTGAATTTTTTGACGTTTGTTGCCAGTTTTCTCACATTTTGTTTTAGTAACAAACCGGTGTCACGTGACAAACTGTCAAATGAAAGTCAAAGAAAAATATATAAATTTTGAATTTTTTGACAAATTTTGTTTTAGTAACAAACCGGTGTCACGTGACACAAACTGTCAAATGAAAGTCAAAGAAAAATTTTGAATTTTTTGACGTTTGTTGCCAGTTTTCTCACATTTTGTTTTAGTAACAAACCGGTGTCACGTGACAAACTGTCAAATGAAAGTCAAAGAAAAATATATAAATTTTGAATTTTTTGACAAATTTTGTTTTAGTAACAAACCGGTGTCACGTGACACAAACTGTCAAATGAAAGTCAAAGAAAAATTTTGAATTTTTTGACGTTTGTTGCCAGTTTTCTCACATTTTGTTTTAGTAACAAACCGGTGTCACGTGACAAACTGTCAAATGAAAGTCAAAGAAAAATATATAAATTTTGAATTTTTTGACAAATTTTGTTTTAGTAACAAACCGGTGTCACGTGACACAAACTGTCAAATGAAAGTCAAAGAAAAATTTTGAATTTTTTGACGTTTGTTGCCAGTTTTCTCACATTTTGTTTTAGTAACAAACCGGTGTCACGTGACAAACTGTCAAATGAAAGTCAAAGAAAAATATATAAATTTTGAATTTTTTGACAAATTTTGTTTTAGTAACAAACCGGTGTCACGTGACACAAACTGTCAAATGAAAGTCAAAGAAAAATTTTGAATTTTTTGACGTTTGTTGCCAGTTTTCTCACATTTTGTTTTAGTAACAAACCGGTGTCACGTGACAAACTGTCAAATGAAAGTCAAAGAAAAATATATAATTTTTTGAATTTTTTGACAAATTTTGTTTTAGTAACAAACCGGTGTCACGTGACACAAACTGTCAAATGAAAGTCAAAGAAAAATTTTGAATTTTTTGACGTTTGTTGCCAGTTTTCTCACATTTTGTTTTAGTAACAAACCGGTGTCACGTGACAAACTGTCAAATGAAAGTCAAAGAAAAATATATAAATTTTGAATTTTTTGACAAATTTTGTTTTAGTAACAAACCGGTGTCACGTGACACAAACTGTCAAATGAAAGTCAAAGAAAAATTTTGAATTTTTTGACGTTTGTTGACAGTTTTCACAAATTTTGTTTTAGTAACAAACCGGTGTCACATGACACAAACTGTCAAATAAAAGTCAAAGAAAAATTTTGAATTTTTTGACGTTTGTTGACAGTTTTCACAAATTTTGTTTTAGTAACAAACCGGTGTCACATGACACAAACTGTAAAATGAAAGTCAAAGAAAAATATATAAATTTTGAATTTTTTGACGTTTGTTGACAGTTTTCGCAAATTTTGTTTTAGTAACAAACCGGTGTCACGTGACACAAACTGTCAAATGAAAGTCAAAGAAAAATATATAAATTTTGAATTTTTTGACGTTTGTTGACAGTTTTCGCAAATTTTGTTTTAGTAACAAACCGGTGTCACGTGACACAAACTGTCAAATGAAAGTCAAAGAAAAATTTTGAATTTTTTGACGTTTGTTGACAGTTTTCACAAATTTTGTTTTAGTAACAAACCGGTGTCACATGACACAAACTGTAAAATGAAAGTCAAAGAAAAATATATAAATTTTGAATTTTTTGAGGTTTGTTGACAGTTTTCGCAAATTTTGTTTTAGTAACAAACCGGTGTCACGTGACACAAACTGTCAAATGAAAGTCAAAGAAAAATTTTGAATTTTTTGACGTTTGTTGACAGTTTTCACAAATTTTGTTTTAGTAACAAACCGGTGTCACGTGACACAAACTGTCAAATGAAAGTCAAAGAAAAATTTTGAATTTTTTGACGTTTGTTGACAGTTTTCACAAATTTTGTTTTAGTAACAAACCGGTGTCACATGACACAAACTGTAAAATGAAAGTCAAAGAAAAATATATAAATTTTGAATTTTTTGACGTTTGTTGACAGTTTTCTCACATTTTGTTTTAGTAACAAACCGGTGTCACGTGACTTACTGTCAAATGAAAGTCAAAGAAAAATATATAAATTTTGAATTTTTTGACAGTTTCGACAAATTTTGTTTTAGTAACAAACCGGTGTCACGTGACACAAACTGTCAAATGAAAGTCAAAGAAAAATTTTGAATTTTTTGACGTTTGTTGACAGTTTTCACAAATTTTGTTTTAGTAACAAACCGGTGTCACATGACACAAACTGTCAAATAAAAGTCAAAGAAAAATTTTGAATTTTTTGACAGTTTTCACAAATTTTGTTTTATGGCGAATTCGACTGGGAAGCACTATCCGAGTGCACGGTCTACCCCAGTTCAATTCGTATTTTCTCAGTGCCATGTAAAAGTTGCTCTAACTCCGATTAGGTGCAGTTAGCACGCTGCACTAAGAAAGTGCGAGCACACCAGTGCAGTTATTAAAACGAGGTTGATTCGACTGGGATTGACAATTAACAGAAAATTTATCTAATTTATCAAATTGTCCCAAGCAAGCTAACCACTCTTCACCATGACCTCCACCAGGATGACCAGCTGACGAAGAAAGAAGAATTCAAGACAAGAAGAGCGCAGAAGAGCCCCGTTGTCAGCCGGAGCACTCTCACCCAGGACAGGGGACACCGTTGCAACACTGGTAATTCCCGAAAGGGAAATATTTCAAGGGAAATACCAGTGACTGTTAACGGAGTCCTTCTTCCGGACCTTTCCTTTTGGTCTACAGCGATGGGAGGGTAAAAAGCAGTAGTCTTGCTTGACCCGCTTATCTGAGACCATTCTCTCCTGTCATGTATAATAACCACTCTTCATCTCAGGAATCACTCTTGCTGCTAGATGACGTGTTTATTAAAAATTCTTCAAGTAAAGCCGTTGACACCATTTCTATTTATTTGTTTTGTTTGTTTCTCTAGACAGAACTGAACTAGAACTATACTAGCAGCACAGTTCTAAAATTTTGCACTAAGTGCTAAAACACCGCACCAAATGCAACCCAGCCGAATTCTCACAGACCGCACTAAATCAGTGCATTTCCGAGACGAACATAAATATTTTCAAAACCAGTGCAGAACTTTGTCAGTCGAACAACCAGCACCGAGCGAGTGTGCTTTCAGTGCAGAATAGTGCGCACTAGTGCCGCCAGTCGAATTCGCTATTAGTAACAAACCGGTGTCACGTGACACAAACTGTCAAATGAAAGTCAAAGAAAAATTTTGAATTTTTTGACGTTTGTTGACAGTTTTCACAAATTTTGTTTTAGTAACAAACCGGTGTCACGTGACACAAACTGTCAAATGAAAGTCAAAGAAAAATTTTGAATTTTTTGAGGTTTGTTGACAGTTTTCGCAAATTTTGTTTTAGTAACAAACCGGTGTCACGTGACACAAACTGTCAAATGAAAGTCAAAGAAAAATATATAAATTTTGAATTTTTTGACAGTTTTCACAAATTTTGTTTTAGTAACAAACCGGTGTCACGTGACACCAACTGTCAAATGAAAGTCAAAGAAAAATATATAAATTTTGAATTTTTTGACAGTTTTCACAAATTTTGTTTTAGTAACAAACCGGTGTCACGTGACACAAACTGTCAAATGAAAGTCAATGAAAAATTTTGAATTTTTTGAGGTTTGTTGACAGTTTTCTCACATTTTGTTTTAGTAACAAACCGGTGTCACGTGACAAACTGTCAATTGAAAGTCAAAGAAAAATATATAAATTTTGAATTTTTTGACAGTTTTCACAAATTTTGTTTTAGTAACAAACCGGTGTCACGTGACACAAACTGTCAAATGAAAGTCAAAGAAAAATTTTGAATTTTTTGACGTTTGTTGACAGTTTTCTCACATTTTGTTTTAGTAACAAACCGGTGTCACGTGACACAAACTGTCAAATGAAAGTCAAAGAAAAATATATAAATTTTGAATTTTTTGACAGTTTTCACAAATTTTGTTTTAGTAACAAACCGGTGTCACGTGACACAAACTGTCAAATGAAAGTCAATGAAAAATTTTGAATTTTTTGAGGTTTGTTGACAGTTTTCTCACATTTTGTTTTAGTAACAAACCGGTGTCACGTGACAAACTGTCAAATGAAAGTCAAAGAAAAATATATAAATTTTGAATTTTTTGACAGTTTTCACAAATTTTGTTTTAGTAACAAACCGGTGTCACGTGACACAAACTGTCAAATGAAAGTCAAAGAAAAATTTTGAATTTTTTGACGTTTGTTGACAGTTTTCTCACATTTTGTTTTAGTAACAAACCGGTGTCACGTGACACAAACTGTCAAATGAAAGTCAAAGAAAAATATATAAATTTTGAATTTTTTGACAGTTTTCACAAATTTTGTTTTAGTAACAAACCGGTGTCACGTGACACCAACTGTCAAATGAAAGTCAAAGAAAAATATATAAATTTTGAATTTTTTGAGGTTTGTTGACAGTTTTTGCAAATTTAGTTTTAGTAACAAACCGGTGTCACGTGACACAAACTGACAAATGAAAGTCAAAGAAAAATTTTGAATTTTTTGACGTTTGTTGACAGTTTTCACAAATTTTGTTTTAGTAACAAACCGGTGTCACGTGACACAAACTGTCAAATGAAAGTCAATGAAAAATTTTGAATTTTTTGACGTTTGTTGACAGTTTTCTCACATTTTGTTTTAGTAACAAACCGGTGTCACGTGACAAACTGTCAAATGAAAGTCAAAGAAAAATATATAAATTTTGAATTTTTTGAGGTTTGTTGACAGTTTTCGCAAATTTTGTTTTAGTGACAAACCGGTGTCACGTGACACCAACTGTCAAATGAAAGTAAAAAAAAAATTTTGAATTTTTTGACGTTTGTTGACAGTTTTCTCACATTTTGTTTTAGTAACAAACCGGTGTCACGTGACACCAACTGTCAAATGAAAGTCAAAGAAAAATTTTGAATTTTTTGACGTTTGTTGACAGTTTTCTCACATTTTGTTTTAGTAACAAACCGGTGTCACGTGACAAACTGTCAAATGAAAGTCAAAGAAAAATATATAAATTTTGAATTTTTTGACAGTTTTCACAAATTTGTTTTAGTAACAAACCGGTGTCACGTGACACAAACTGTCAAATGAAAGTCAAAGAAAAATTTTGAATTTTTTGACGTTTGTTGACAGTTTTCACAAATTTTGTTTTAGTAACAAACCGGTGTCACGTGACACAAACTGTCAAATGAAAGTCAATGAAAAATTTTGAATTTTTTGACGTTTGTTGACAGTTTTCTCACATTTTGTTTTAGTAACAAACCGG
>JAGUCG020000148.1:0-29000 GCA_018691245.2 Ips nitidus
CTAGGTTATGAGCCAGTAAAATAAAAGTATAGTAGTAAAAGTATACCATTCTTGAATGGATTGCTATAAAAATTTAAGACAATATTGTTTGAATACTATTTAGTAGCTAATATCAAAGAATAGCTATGTAACAAGAACAGACAGTTGAAAAGAGAAAGCGAATTAGAGAGAGATGGACTCTTCCTACCAAAGTTTAATTGACAAGCGACTGATATCGGTTTGCCGTTGAATATCAGGAGTTTTATTGGTTGTTTATTCAAGTTGTTGAAAAACGTTGCCGTATCTCAGACCACATCAAATATTTGTTTTGAAACATCGGTTAATAGTATATATAATAATAGTTAATAAGGACTGATATTTTCCAATGATTAATAGGCGAACTTAAAACACTTTGACTCAAAAAAAGGTAAACAATGATTATAAGAAATTAGTTTATATTATATTTGATTCTGATAATTGGATGCCATTTTTATTTCAAAGAAAGAGACAACCGGCAACATGTTTCCTACCAAAGGGAACTCGAGGTCAGCCAAAAACATCACCCCAACATCAAAGGAATTATGTCCCTTCTCTATATGTTAGGCATTTCACATTTTTTTTTGCATGTTGAATTTGTATTAGCGCCATCCGATGCAACAACAAATTACAATAAGCTACAAATAAAAACGTTTTAAGACAAGTTAATATACAGTGTGCTGTATATAAAATAAGTGTCGGTTGAAACAGGCTTTCCCAGAAAATTGTGGTATAGAAAATATTTGCTTTAAAATTGAACACCCTGTATACTAAAGTAATCATTCTTATATGTGGTACTCTGAAGATAAAATGTAAACATTTAATAATAAATACAGTTTTAAATTATTATGTTTTTAAACAAATTGTATGCACTAATTTGCCATAGCCTTTTTATCGACCTATGTAGCAGTTTTTTTATAAAAGGTTCGACAACAAATTTATAACTTTTATTTATTTTGAAGTGTGTTTACCCCTTACATAAATATGCCCAGTTTGCTAAAAGATGGCATGCGTTTTAAGCAATAGACAACATGCTCTACTAAAAGATGACATGGCCATCTTGCCAATAGATGACACTCGCAAAGTTACATTGGTACTCAGTTTCTTCCAAACATAGCTAATTCTCTCTCTCTCTCTCTCTCTCTCTTCACACTGATTTCCGGCTGCCATACTCTAAATAGTTTTCATTGGGAATAACTTGTTTTTGGAAAAACTATACTGATTTACATTTTCTCAAATATTTTGACCCTTCGTCTGGGGGTTAATTTTTAAGTTTTTCAGACTTTTTATAGGTCGTCATCTATTGGTAGTTTTACCTTATTACATTTTGTGAATAGTTTTATTTCTTTATAAGAAAGATTAGTTATATGCTGTATTAAATTTAAATTTAAAGCAGACATTTTATTCCAAACTTTGTTAAAACATTTTTTACCCGAAAAGGATCACAACAGGCATTTTGACATGGTGCAAAAGGCATTTTAGACACGGTGCTCTCTAGATGTGTCATTCATTTAACAAATCGTTCTTACAAACAATAGAATTACTTAAATAAATGTAATTAGGCATTTAAAAAAATGCAACTTTACCACATCTTAAATTTCTGCGGCACTCTGTAAAGTTGACCATGAATTCCACGGATTATAGTTATATGATGGTGTTTTTAGGCACAATGCCTGATATTAGACAGTTATTACTAAGGTTACGTTTTTAAACTTTTTCTTCATATTGGCACACGAATATAATGTATTAGACTCAGTAAATAGTTTTTGTCTACAAGCATCAAATAATAATGCATTTTTTTACTTTGGTATTAAGAAAATTACATTTGTGCCAAGTTGATTTTTTTGTAACCAATCAGTTGACAGACTGAAAATACGAATATTTTAGTTTATAGACTGAACAAATTATAGGCAAGGCTTTTTTACGGTAACATTTAAGTGACTTGGTTGTCAAACAAAAATAACAGGCATTTTTAATATATAAGCGTTATAAGTTAGAACGTTCTTTAATTTGCCACCCTAAAAACTATAATTTGTTTCGGCCAAAAAACTAGAATTTAAAGTTTTAAACAAACAATAGCAAAATTTCCTTTTTAACGACCTATTGAAAAATTGAGGACACTGAAAAATGACCCATGACCCATGACCCCACCCGAATAAACATTGTTAATGTAAGGAATAAATCACGTATATAAAATAATAACAATAGTAATTTTAAATCCTCAATGACTGGTATTATAAATAAAATGAGATAGTCTAGAAATGCAAGTCAAAGTGAACATAATAAATTAATAAACGATTTATAATTATATTGCAATGTTTGACAAACCTTGTTCAGCCATTTATTTTATCAATTTGCTTAAGTTAATGAATTATTAAAAAAGAAACAAAAATATTGATGTCATTATATTCAGTTATTGTCAGACATGTGTCTAATATTAGAATGAATAACGCAGAAACTATACGAGCAGTATATAATATAGAACACCAAAAACTGTCTAATGTGGCTCCTATAGCGATCGAAACAGAAAGAAAATACGGCTGGACTGAATATTAAAATAAGTTTCCTGTTCCAAGAAATCTATTTTTAGTTGTCAAGGCCAAATCAGTCGGCGAACCAGACAGATAAAATTGGCAACTGTGTCGGTGACGCCTGCGTCGGTTCCACATGGCGCTGTATATTGCGCGGAGGCCAGTAAACCGCAGCATCGTGGAGGCCGGTTACATTTAAACCCATACCGTATATACAACTTTTTTCCTTATAGTTTTTCCTTACCCCTCTGCTGTGACCATGAAAGACCTTGAATTATGAAGCGTAATCATGCAAAATACACTCCTGTAACTATGGCGGTTATAGTGGAGGCTTGGGCGCCTGTGTTATGTATGGAGGCGACTAAGATAGAAATGCATGTATATATATATATATATATATCATCCAGGCATACATAACACAGGCGCCCAAGCCTCCACTATAACCGCCATAGTTACAGGAGTGTATTTTGCATGATTACGCTTCATAATTCAAGGTTTTTCATGGGCACAGCAGAGGGGTAAGGAAAAACTATAAGGAAAAAAGTTGTATATACGGTATGGGTTTAAATGTAACCGGCCTCCACGATGCTGCGGTTTACTGGCCTCCGCGCAATATACAGCGCCATGTGGAACCGACGCAGGCGTCACCGACACAGTTGCCAATTTTATCTGTCTGGTTCGCCGACTGATTTGGCCTTGACAGCTAAAAATAGATTTCTTGGAACAGGAAACTTATTTTAATATTCAGTCCAGCCGTATTTTCGTTCTTTTTCGATCGCTATAGGAGCCACATTAGACAGTTTTTGGTGTTCTATATTATACAGTGCGTTTTTTTTAACGCGCAACATAGGATTTCACGTGTTAAATTTTTAAGCCCATGTTAGACCATGTTATTTTGGAACTACAAGTATAGAACTTGACGGGTGGCTGTTTCGTATCCTGAAGCTTAAGTAAGTTTACCAATTCGGCCTAAAAAGTGTTAAAAAGCTTGCAAAAAATCATCTTTTTTCGAAAAGGTTTTATCTTTTGATACTCCCTGTATGCATTGTTGTTCTTTGTTGTTTTTGATACTGGCACGGCAGGTAGCAGGTAAAATTTGGCGTAGAAAGTAAAACCGGGTGATCATTAACTTTATATCAAGAAAGTTAAGAACAAAAGAAGTATTTTTATAAGTGAATTGTTCAAAGTGACCTCCGTTTGAAGCCAAACAGTATTCCAAACAATCATAAAATGCCCTTTTGACGTTCAAAAGATGTCGGGTCGTGATGCAGTCAAAATATGTCACTTTACCTGCTACCTGCCCTGCCAGTATAAAAACAACAAGGAACAACAATGCATACAGGGAGTATGGAACGATAAAATCTTTTCGAAAAAAAATGTTTTTTTTTCTAGTTTTTAATCACTTTTTAGACCAAATTGGTAGACTTACTTAAGCTTCAGGGTACTAAAGACACACCCATCAAGTTATAGACTTGCAGTTCCAAAATAAAATGGTCTAACATGGGCTTAAAAATTTAACACGTAAAATCCTATGTTGCGCGTTAAAAAAAACGCACTGTATACTGCTCGTATAGTTTCTGCGTTATTCATTCTAATATTAGACACATGTCTGACAATAACTGAATATAATGACATCAATATTTTTGTTTCTTTTTTAATAATTCATTAACTCAAGCAAATTGATAAAATAAATGGCTGAACAAGTTTTGTCAAACATTGCAATATAATTATAAATCGTTTATTAATTTATTATGTTCACTTTGACTTGCATTTCTAGACTATCTCATTTTAATTATAATACCAGTCATTGAGAATTTAAAATTACTATTGTTATTATTTTATATACGTGATTTATTCCTTACATTAACAATGTTTATTGAGTTGGGTCATTTTTCAGTGTCCTCAATTTTTCAATAGGTCGTTAAAAAGGAAATTTTGCTATTTGTTTGTTTTAAAACTTTAAATTCTAGTTTTTTGGCCGAAACAAATTATAGTTTTTAGGGTGGCAAATTAAAGAACGTTCTAACTTATAACGCTTATATATTAAAAATGCCTGTTATTTTTGTTTGACAACCAAGTCACTTAAATGTTACCGTAAAAAAGCCTTGCCTATAATTTGTTCAGTCTATAAACTAAAATATTCGTATTTTCAGTCTGTCAACTGATTGGTTACAAAAAAATCAACTTGGCACAAATGTAATTTTCTTAATACCAAAGTAAAAAAATGCATTATTATTTGATGCTTGTAGACAAAAACTATTTACTGAGTCTAATACATTATATTCGTGTGCCAATATGAAGAAAAAGTTTAAAAACGTAACCTTACCAATAACTGTCTAATATCAGGCATTGTGCCTAAAAACACCATCATATAACTATAATCGTGGAATTCATGGTCAACTTTACAGAGTGCCGCAGAAATTTAAGATGTGGTAAAGTTGCATTTTTTTAAATGCCTTATATTACATTTATTTAAGTAATTCTATTGTTTGTAAGAACGATTTGTTAAATGAATGACACATCTAGCGAGCACCGTGTCTAAAATGCCTTTTGCACCATGTCAAAATGCCTTTTGTGATCCTTTTCGGGTAAAAAATGTTTTAACAAAGTTTGGAATAAAATGTCTGCTTTAAATTTAAATTTAATACAGCATATAACTAATCCTTCTTATAAAGAAATAAAACTATTCACAAAATGTAATAAGGTAAAACTACCAATAGATGACGACCTATAAAAAGTCTGAAAAACTTAAAAATGAACCCCAAGACGAAGGGTCAAAATATTTGAGAAAATGTAAATCAGTATAGTTTGTCCAAAAACAAGTTATTCCCAATGAAACTATTTAGAGTATGGCAGCCGGAAATCAGTGTGAAGAGAGAGAGAGAGAATTAGCTATGTTTGGAAGAAACTGAGTACCAATGTAACTTTGCGAGTGTCATCTATTGGCAAGATGGCCATGTCATCTTTTAGTAGAGCATGTTGTCTATTGCTTAAAACGCATGCCATCTTTTAGCAAACTGGGCATATTTATGTAAGGGGTAAACACACTTCAAAATAAATAAAAGTTATAAATTTGTTGTCGAACCTTTCATAAAAAAAAACTGCTACATAGGTCGATAAAAAAGGCTATGGCAAATTAGTGCATACAATTTGTTTAAAAACATAATAATTTAAAACTGTATTTATTATTAAATGTTTACATTTTATCTTCAGATTACCAACATATAAGAATGATTACTTTAGTATACAGGGTGTTCAATTTTAAAGCAAATATTTTCTATACCAC
The DNA here is from genome assembly GCA_018691245.2 of Ips nitidus. NCBI lineage: Eukaryota > Metazoa > Arthropoda > Insecta > Coleoptera > Curculionidae > Ips > Ips nitidus. The sequence continues at coordinate 5,833 of JAGUCG020000148.1, forward strand.
AATTTTCTGGGAAAGCCTGTTTCAACCGACACTTATTTTATATACAGCACACTGTATATTAACTTGTCTTAAAACGTTTTATTTGTAGCTTATTGTAATTTGTTGTTGCATCGGATGGCGCTAATACAAATTCATAACATGCAAAAAAAATGTGAAATGCCTAACATATAGAGAAGGGACATAATTCCTTTTGATGTTGGGGTGATGTTTTTGGCTGACCTCGAGTTCCCTTTGGTAGGAAACATGTTGCCGGTTGTCTCTATCTTTGAAATAAAAATGGCATCCAATTATCAGAATCAAATATAATATAAACTAATTCTTATAATCATTGTTTACTTCTTTTGAGTCAAAGTGTTCTAAGTTCGCCTATTAATCATTGGAAAATATCAGTCCTTATTAACTATTATTAACTTTAAACCGATGTTTCAAAACAAATATTTGATGTGGTCTGAGATACGGCAACGTTTTTCAACAACTTGAATAAACAACCAATAAAACTCCTGATATTCAACGGCCAAAGCCGATATCAGTCGCTTGTCAATTAAACTTTGGTAGGAAGAGTCCATCTCTCTCTAATTCGCTTTCTCTTTTCAACTGTCTGTTCTTGTTACATAGCTATTCTTTGATATTAGCTACTAAATAGTATTCAAACAATATTGTCTTAAATTTTTATAGCAATCCATTCAAGAATGGTATACTTTTATTACTATACTTTTATTTTACTGGCTCTTAACCTAGTACACAATTACTGTCAAATTAAATGAACGTAAAAATGTAAAAAATGACATTTTTGGCTGACATTTTTGTACAACAAAATACTGACATTTTTCACAACCCTTAGAGAGCTTGAACTAAGACTTTAAATTAGTAAAAGCTAATTAGTTAGATAAGTTTAAGTTGGTTATTCTTATAAGTTACTTTTCAAAAACTGCACTCCTACTAGTCAATTCTTCTAATGGTGGAAGTGTTCGAACTAAGGTGCAACACCATAAAATGTAATATTAAAATAGACATTACGCTTGCAAGTTTGTTAATTAAATTTTAAAAATCTCTAAACGTGTGTTTTGAGATACCGTTCAGGCCTATTATTGTATATGACACAACTAAAGTTCTAAAATGTTCCCAGCTATTAAATAAACTAGGTTTGTATGCAAAAACGTCTAGTACAATATTTTCTTACCCTGCATTCTGTAATTAATAAAGGAATTACTTTTATTGAAAATCAATCTGTGCATCTCATCTTATAAGAAACGTTTTTTTCGAACCCCTCTTTGCTATTAAACGTCCAAAAATCCAAAATTGGAGATTCAGGTCGTTCAAAATAACTAGAAATTTTGCTGTTTTAAAAGAAGGTCGGAAATATTTAAATTTTTGGTTATTTTCCAAGTTAGCGCAAGATCAATCAAAATCGAAAACTTATAATAGACAGAATAGCACAAAATTAAAAAAATTAAGTCATCCAGTTGATCTCTACTTCCGACACGAATAAAAGTGCCTTTCTCTAAATATTCTAAATGAATATGCCAACTCAGCTTTAGTTTGAGACATAACTTTTTAAAAGATCACACATTCAATTAATGAAGCCGATATTGGTGCGACACTCTGTATAAGATAGCAAACTAGTTAGGACGCCCAGTATATATTAATATAAGTTAAGTGGCCTTCAAATTGGTTATGTGCTCTCGATCGTTTGGCCTCCAACCCCCGCACTCTTATATGCAACTTCGAAATTTGGTATATGCTCTCGATCAACTGGCCTCCAGTGAGTAATGCCGCGGTGTTGCCGCTTTTTTGAGTCGGGTTAGCTATGTTTTATGCGGAGTTGATGCCGCACAGGCCATGTGTCGTTTGTATAAACGTATGAGATCGCTACGCCACGTGGTGGAATTTTCGTGAACTGCCAAAATACAAATATATACATGCATTTCTATCTTAGTCGCCTCCATACATAACACAGGCGCCCAAGCCTCCACTATAACCGCCATAGTTACAGGAGTGTATTTTGCATGATTACGCTTCATAATTCAAGGTTTTTCATGGTCACAGCAGAGGGGTAAGGAAAAACTATAAGGAAAAAAGTTGTATATACGGTATGGGTTTAAATGTAACCGGCCTCCACGATGCTGCGGTTTACTGGCCTCCGCGCAATATACAGCGCCATGTGGAACCGACGCAGGCGTCACCGACACAGTTGCCAATTTTATCTGTCTGGTTCGCCGACTGATTTGGCCTTGACAGCTAAAAATAGATTTCTTGGAACAGGAAGCGTATTTTAATATTCAGGCCAGCCGTATTTACGTTGTTTTTCGATCGCTACAGGAGCCACATTAGACAGTTTTTGGTGTTCTATATTATATACTGATCGTATAGTTTCTGCGTTATTCATTCTAATATTAGACACATGTCTGACAGTAACTGAATATAATGACATCAATATTTTTGTTTCTTTTTTAATACTTCATTAACTCAAGCAAATTGATAAAATAAATGGCTGAACAAGTTTTGTCAAACATTGCAATATAATTATAAATCGTTTATTAATTTTATGTTCACTTTGACTTGCATTTCTAGACTATCTCATTTTAATTATAATACCAGTCCTTGAGTATTTAAAATCAATATTGTTATTATTTTATATACGTGATTTATTCCTTAGATTAACAATGTTTATTGAGTTGGGTCATTTTTGTGTCCTCAATTTTTCAATAGGTCGTTAAAAAGGAAATTTTGCCTATTGTTTGTTTAAAACTTTAAATTCTAGTTTTTTGGGGGAAACAAATTATAGTTTTTAGGGTGGCAAATTAAAGAACGTTCTAACTTATAACGCTTATATATTAAAAAGGCCTGTCATTTTTGTTTGACGACCAAGTAACATTTTAGCGTAAAAAAGCCTTGCCTATAATTTGTTCAAAAATTTGTTCAGTTTATAAACTAAAATTTTCGTATTTTCAGGAACTTTTAGTGTCTTTCAACTGATTTGTTACAAAAAAATCAACAAATGTAATTTTCATAATACCAAAGTAAAAAAAATGCATTATTATTTGATGCTTGTAGACAAAAACTATTTGCTGAGTCTAATACATATATTCATGTGCCAATATGAAGAAAAAGTTTAAAAACGTAACCTTACCAATAACTGTCTAATATCAGGCATTGTGCCTAAAAACACCATCATATAACTATAATCCGTGGAATTCATGGTCAACTTTACAGAGTGCCGCAGGAATTTAAGATGTGGTAAAGTTGCATTTTTTTAAATGCCTTATATTACATTTATTTAAATAGTTTTATTGTTTGTAAGAAGGATTTGTTAAATTAATGACACATCTAGCGTGCATCGTTTTCTCAGAAAAAAGCGTGCAAGAGTTAAAAATTTCCATGTTTGCAAATCCGAAAACCAAAGAAGAAATTAGAATTAGTGAACGTCAAGGAATTTGACTTGCACTTTTTCATTTATCTAAACTATGTCAAAATGCCTTTTGTGATCTTTTTCGAGTAAAAAAAAATTCGACAAAACTTGGAATAAAATGTCTGCTTTAAATTTAGATTTAATTCAGCATATAACTAATCCTTCTTATAAAGAAATAAAACTATTGAATAAAGGTAAAACTATCAATAGATGACGACCTATAAAAAGTCTAAAAAAGTTAAAAATGAAACCCCAGGCGAAGGGTCAAAATATTTGATGGAATTTAAACCAGTATAGTTTGTCCAAAAACAAGTTATTTTCAATGAAACTGATGTACTACCTGTCATAAATATAGACCAAAGGTTATTTTCGGTATGGCAGCCGGAAATCAGTGTGAAGAGAGAGAGAGAATTAGCTATATTTGGAAGAAACTGAGAACCAATGCAACTTTGCGAGTGTCATCTATTGGCAAGATGGCCATGCCATCTTTTAGTAGAGAATGTTGTCTATTGCTTAAAACGCATGCCATCTTTTAGCAAATTGGGCATATTTATGTAAGGGATAAGCACACTTCAAAATAAATAAAAGTTATAAATTTGTTGTCGAACCATAGGTCGATAAAAAAGGCTATGGCAAATAACTAGTTCTTACAGTTTGTTTAAAAACATAATAATTTAGAACTGTATTATTAAATGTTTACATTTTATCTTCAGAGTGCCACATAAAGGAATGATTGCCTTAGTATACAGGGTGTTAAATTTTAAAGCAAATCTTTTCTACACCACAATTTTCTGGGACAGCCTGTTCCAACCGACACTTATTTTTTTCAATTGGGCAAGATATAAATCCGTATGCATCCGAGGGTTTTCAGGTGCAGCACACTGTATATTAACTTGTCTTAAAATGTTGTTATTTGAAGCTTATTGTTATTTTTTATTGCAGCAGTATGCAATGCACATGGCGCTAATACAAATTCAACATGCAAAAAAAATGTGAAATGCCTAATATATTTTAACAAGAAGGGACATAATTTCTTTGATGATGGGGTGATGTTTTTGGCTGACCTCGGTTTCCCTTTGGTAGGAAACATGTTGCCGGTTGTCTCTTTCTTTGAAATGAAAATTGCATCCAATTTTCAGAATCAAATATAATATAAACTAATTTTTTATAATCATTGTTTACTTCTTTTGAGTCAAAGTGTTTTAAGTTCGCCTATTAATCATTGGAAGATATAAGTCCTTATTAACTATTATTAACTTTAAACCGATGTTTCAAAACAAATATTTTATGTGGTCTGAGATACGGCAACGTTTTTCAACAACTTGACTTGAATGACCAACCAATATAACTCCTGATATTCAACGGCCAAAGCCGATATCAGTCGATTGTCAATTTAACTTTGGTAGGAAGAGTCCATCTCTCTCTAATTCGCTTTCTCTTTTCAACTGTCTGTTCTTGTTAAATAGCTATTCTTTGATATTAGCTACTAAATAGTATTCAAACAATATTGTCTAAAAGTTTTATAGCAATCCATTCAAGAATGGTATACTTTTACTACTATACTTTTATTTTACTGGCTCTTAACCTAGTACATAATTACTGTCAAAATAAATGAACGTAAAAAAGTAAAAAATTACTTCTGTCCATTTGACAATTTTTACATTTTTGGCTGACATTTTTGTACAACAAAATACTGAAATTTTTCACAACACTAAGACTTTAAAACAGTAAAAGCTAATTAGTTAGATATGTTTAAGTTGATTATCCTTCTAAGTTACTTTTCAAAAACTGCACTCCTACTAGTCAATTCTCCTAATGGTGGAAGTGTTCGAATTAAGGTGCAACACCATAAAATGTAATATTAAAATAGACATTACGCTTGCAAGTTTGTGAATTAAATTTTAACCTTTTACTATTAGAGATCTAAACAGAAGACATCTTTCAAAAATACACCGTAATTTAAAAATTTCGAAACATGGGTAGCAATTTTTAAATTTTAAAAATCTCCAAACGTGTGTTTTGAGATACCATTCAGACCTATTATTGTATATGACACAACTAAAGTTCTAAAATGTTCCCAGCTATTAATTAATCTAGGTTGTATGCAAAAACGTCTAGTACAATTTTTCGTATCCTGTATTCTGTAATTAATAAAGGAATTACTTTTATTTTCAACCAGGTATTTAATAACGTTATTTCTTATGTGTAAACCAGGTGGAAAGATGAAAATTACCTGCTCTTACTTTCCACCCGGGTAAATGTCACTTTCCACCCGGGTGGATAAGATCAATATGCGTTTTGTCATATCTGAGCTTACTTTTTATAGTTAAGAGACTGTGCCGCCACCTCTGCAACAGCTCGCAGCTCAGGTGATGATGAGTAACATCTGCGTCTTCAGAAATCTCCATGTTAAAAGCACTTTAAGAGACGTTTCAGCTCCAAATATGAAAGACAGCATAGCACAATAATGGCGTTGTCAAGATAGTAAACAAATCACCAGTTGTTTATTATGGTTGAAGTCATAACTACTCGTACCTATACTACCTTATTGTTAGAGACTATTAGCAATCAATATTTCAACTGAATGATTTATTAAAAGTTTGATGAGATTTTGATAAATGGTTGAAAATAAAATAGTATACAAACCACGGTAGAAAGTTTAATTTCTGTCTCTTGATAAAGTTCACAAAATAACCAGAAATTTTGCTGTTTCAAAAGAAGGTCGAAAATATTTAAATTTTTGGTTACTTTCCAAGTTAGCGCAATACTATCAAAGTCAAAAACTTATAATAGACAGAATTAAAAAAATGAAGTCAACCAGTTGGTCTCTACTTCCGACATGAATAAAAGTGCCTCTCTCTAGAAAATATTCTAAATGAGTATGCCAAGTCAGCTTTAGTTTGATACATAACTTTTTAAAAGATCACACATCAATCAATTAATGAAGCCGATATTGGTGCGACACTCTGTATAAGACAGCAAACTAGTTAGGACGCCCAGTATATATTAATATAAGTTAAGTGGCCTTCAAATTGGTTATGTACTCTCGATCTTTTGGCCTCCAACCCCCTCACTCTTATATGCAACTACGAAATTTGGTATATGCTCTCGATCAACTGGCCTCCAGTGAGTTATGCCGCGGTGTTGCCGCTTTTTTGAGTCGGATTAGCGGTATTTTATGCGGAGTTGATGCCGCACAGGCCATGTGTCGTTTGTATAAACGTATGAGATCGCTCCGCCACGTGGTGGAATTTTCGTGAACTACATTGTATAACTGTATATGTGTATTGCTAAAATGGCCTCCGACATAAATTTTGCGTACGGCCTCCAGGAGGCCAGAGAGACATCCTGAGAAATTATTAAGGTCGATTCGTATTGGCCTCCGATTTTTCGAATTCGCCTCCGTTTTGGAGGCGTGTGCGAATGTTAAACTATGCGAGTCGGAGGTGTATATGTCGAAATGCATATATATATATATATATATATACATCCTACTATCATCGAAGCGTCCATACATTAACAAATATCTATCTTCTGGGCGTCCATCGCATCCGAGCGTCCGTATACGGACGCCCTGAATCGATTTCTTTGAAACTCGTCGCATTTTAATATACTGACTGCCATAAGACTGTACGCAAAATTTGATTTTGACGCCGTGAAGATAGCACCGCGAACGCTGGACGTATATAAATGTATATCGTAGTTCAGTTGCTTTGCCGCTGCGAGCGCTCGCGTTATATACGTTGTGTATATTTTGCTTCGACTTTACTGATTGGTGAGCGTCCGTTAATTTTAGAATTGTTTCAGACTGGGAGAATTTAAATGCACCAGACATGTTAATTTGGCACCATCGCATTTTAGTTTCAAGTTAAGATGAGACGTGCGCGCAGTGGTTTTTCAAAGGACTATGTAAGTATAGTTTTACTTGTGGTATTGTTTGATTCTACTTCTTCATTAGTAATTTTATTGCCTTGATTATAACGATGCATAGCTGTAAGCCTATGACTACGGGTTTCTTTAAACAAACAACTTTTTTTGTCTTAAACTACAACAGTAATATTTATTTGCAAGTTCTTTAAATGACTAACAACACATATTGTGCTTTATTTTAAAACTTGTTAGTTTATATTCAGTTTTTCTATATTTCATATCATTATATTTTTTCTCGCCTTTACAGTGGATTTAATTAAAACATTGTATCGAAAACAGTTAGTTTAAATAATAAAATAAACCACTAGCCTGACGGCTCAAGATAAATCTCTAAATCTCTTTAACTTTTCTTGTTAGTGAGTTATGCTTTAACCCACTAGTGAGTTATAAATTATAAGTCACTATTGAGTTATGAGCTATCTAACTCATTTAAAATGACCATAGTTATGCTGTTATAATGATAAAGTTCATTATCCTAATTACTTGGAGAAAACTTTTTTTTTCAATGATTTTGAACAATTTTTAAAAGCATCTTTTTCTTGTTTTTTTGTGTGATGTTTTTCATCGGTACTCCCTGTTTATTTTTAACTAAAATTGTAGGTTTATTTAATATCTTCACATTTTCTTCCAACAAAGTAGGCTAAAAGTGCTCTATTTTGGACAAATGCCCTCGGTCATAGAAACGTGGAGTTTTCATCCAATCAGGACAGTTTACTAGCGATAAAATGTTTTTTACATCGATAAAAGCACTAGTGCTACTAGTGTTGTTATGGAAAAATGACCAGTTTTCTTATTACTAGTCACTGTCAGACTGACACAATGAATTTTTCTGGCATTTGTCCAGCCAAATTTAACTTGACCTCATATTTCCTCTGATAAATTTGAGGTCTTGTTATATTACATATGAGAAAACGCAATTTTTAGACTCATCATTTAAACCCAAAAAAATAGTTATTGATGCAACAAGTGCAAAAACATACTTTTTGCATGGGTTGCATATCACATTTTTTATAAAATCGACTTTTTTTATGACAAAAGCACCACAAATAAAGTGCACAAACCTGCAGGTAGGAGCAATTCCTGTCTATACAGGCTTTTCATATTTTAAAATTAACAACTATTGTGCTTTTGTCATTAAACAAGTCGATTTTATAAAAAATGTTGTATGTAACACTGCAAAAAGTCCAGTTTTTGCACTTAAGTGTAGATAAACTGGACCTTTGGTCTTGTTTAACAATTTTCACGTTGCGTGCAAAAAAGATGTACTTTTTGCACTTGACTGAAAATTGTGTTTCCTTCAAAAACCGTAGCAATTTCAGCCTTCATTTTTGGAAGCAAATGTCAAATAAGCAAATATGCCTATAATTTTGGTTAAAAGTATACAGAATGGTTATTAAAAAAAATTACGCGTTTAAAAAATTGATTAAGTTTTAAATATTATTTCGGACGCCTTGAATAAATTAAATTATTTTCCACACATTTTTTCACCGTCAAAAAATCTTTCAACCGTCCTTTGGTTTAAATTTATTTTTTAATTTGTTTCAATACACTGAATGACAAAACGTTGTGTGGGAAACGGCGTTCTATTTAATTTTGGGTTTCATATTTGTTGTAGTACGCATCTACGACTGTGAATTCTACTCCAAAAAAACAAAGGTGGTTTTGCAATAAAATGCCATCTCCACCAGCTCAAGATGAAGGTTCTACTGAGACCCCTATTATTATTCGAGATGTCATCATAAAACTTCCAAGACTGCATGTAAGTGACGATTTATTATAGCTTGAAATTACTATAAATGTGTGTACTCGTATATTTGTTTAGTGCATTCGCTTCGCTCATCCTCCAAACGTTATCATCAATAATTAGCTTACTTACTGTTCTTGATACTTACTTACTTACCATAAAGTTCATTTTTTGCACTAAAGTCGTTTTTGCACTTGTGCAATAAAGTCTTTCTTGCACTATGTTATAATTTTCGGGCTTTTGTCATCAAACAAGTCGATTTTATAAAAAAAATTTGTATGTAACACATGCAAAAAGTCCTTTTTGCACTTAAGTGTTGTTAAACTCGATCTTCGGTCCTGTCTAACATTTTTCACGTAGAGACTGAAGATTGTATTTTCTCTAAAAATCGTAGCAAGTTGCACAAGCACTTTAGCACATTGACTTTTTGTTATATTTTCATTCAAATTACTGTTTTTATTAATACTCGTGATTTAGAAACTTTTTACTTTTTATAATTTTCTCTAAAACCAGTGGTTTGCTTGCTAAGAATAAAATTGTTTGTTTACCGTTGTCAAAATGATTATTTAAAATTGAAACGATTTTTGAAAATTTAATCTTGATACGGATTACTAGCTTAATACAGGTATACAATCTTTTTCGTAAAAAAGTGTAATTTCTGCAAGCATACTAATGATTTTCAAAACAAAAAGTTTCTGTAATTAAATGTTTTGCATAAGAAAAATAGGAGAAATTTTTATTTAAACCTTCTCTAAAATAACTCTCTTACAATAATTACGTTACTCTGTTACAATAATTTACCATATTTAAAGAAAACCCTGTATATTGTTTTTTACGAAATTATTAGCCCACACATAGTAAGTCTGTTTTCAGATTACTTACTAAATTGTTTAATAAAGTGTTTTTTAAACTAGTTTCTAATTTTAGGAACCAAAGGCCACTTGCCAATTTCCCGAATTAGAGGTCGATGATCGATATAAGTTGAGCAAGATCAGTGATTCCGACTTGGACATCAATAACAAAATAGCACATTCTGTCGTGACACATACATCATTAAAAGATCCTCTTTTTAAAAAAACGGATGCGCTTAACACAACTTGTTCTTTTTCCGAGTTCGAACAGAGTATGTCTGATGTCGACTACAACATTTGCGATCTAAATTTTGAGCTGATGAAAATGAGTGATTCCAATTTGAACGACACTAACAAAATTGCAGTTTCTGCAGCCACAGATACACCGTTAGATCATTCTCTTTTGGGAAAAACGGATGCTCATAACACAACTTGCCCATTTTCCGAGTTCGAACAGAGTATGTCTGATGTCGACTACAACATTTGCGATCTAAATTTTGAGCTGATGAAAATGAGTGATTCCAATTTGAACGACAGTAACAAAATTGCAGTTTCTGCAGCCACAGATACACCGTTAGATCATTCTCTTTTGGGAAAAACGGATGCTCATAACACAACTTGCCCATTTTCCGAGTTAGAACAGAGTAAGTCTGATGGTGCCTATAACGTTTGCGACCTAAATTATGAGCTAAGAAAAATAAGTGATTCCAATTTGAACGACAATAACACAATTGCACTGCCTTCAGCAAGAGATACACCGTTACAAGATCCCTCTTTTTGAAAAAACGGATGCAATTAACACAACTGGCTTATTTTCCGAGCTAGTACCGTATATATCTGATGTGGATGACAGCATTTGCGATCCAGATTATGAGCCGAGTGAAATAAGTGATTCCGATTTAGACGCCAATAACAAAATAACATCTAGAGCGGCAAAAGATACACCGTTGAAAGAAACTATTTTAGAAAAAGTAGATGCTAAATTACCTGAGAAAAATCACAATCTTTCTAAATCCACAAAAACACCGTTAGACAGTTTACAATATCAGTTTGGCATTCAAAAAGCGAACGGTGATGTAAGAAAAGGAAAAAAGAAAGCCGATTTTTGTTACTTTTGCGAAGTAAATGTTTTAAATTTTGCAAGACACGTAACACGAAATCATGCTTCAGAAATTGACGTACAAAAAATTTTAAGCTATCCTCCTAAAAATCCTAATAGAAAAAAATTACTGGATTTGTTACGTAAAAAGGGAAACTACTTAAATGCAAATGTTTCACGTAAACCAGTACAAACATCAGCTACTCGTGACATAACGTTAATGCCATGTACCAACTGTTTAGGCTTTTTTTCATCAAAATTACTATGGCGTCACAGAAAAAAATGCCTTGGACCTGCTGCCAAAAATCACCAATCTGAAGGCCAAAATCTTTTATTACTAGATTTACGAGTAGATCAAAAATTAAGGGATACAGTATTTCCAAAAATGAGGGCAGATACCATTTCAGATGTCGCAAAAAGAGATTCCTTAATTTGCGCTTTTGGTGCGAGATATATGAAATCCCATAGAGAAAAGCACTTTATTGCAGTTACTTCACGTAAAATGCGTGAACTTGCTAGGCTGCTCATAGAGTTGAGAAAGTTGGACAAAAGTATTCATTCTCTATTTGATGCTTTAAAGCCTCAGTACTTTGACCTATTAGTATCAGCAACCAAAATTGTTGCTAAATATGACCCAGTCCAAGATAAATATGAGTCACCGACGTATGCCGTAAATATGGGAACAACTTTAAAACAATGTGCAGATATTGCGATAATCTATGCTTTAAAAAGAAAATCTGTATCATACTCCATACCATCTGCTGAAGCTGAAGCAGATCTCAAAACTTTGATTCAGATAATACAGGCCCAATGGCAATATGAAGTATCCAGTCAGGCTGTAACTGACTTAAATTTAAAAAAGTGGAACAAAGTTACAATTGTTCCGCTTGCTAATGACTTAAAGCTTCTTAAGGAATATCTTATTTCTAAAGCAATTTGGTCCATAACTGCACTGAAAAATTCTAATTCGACCAAAAATGACTATATAGTTCTAATGGAAACGATTTATTGTCGTTTGATTTTGCTCAACCGCCGACGTCCTGGAGAACTGCAAAGATTGTTATTGGATACATATGTAAATGCTGATACAAATAACTCAAACTATGAAGAATTCTCCGATGTGATTACTCCCTCTGAGAAGCTACTAGTTAAATTATTTAAAAGAATCGTGATAAGGGGAAAGCGGGGTAGAGGTGTACCCGTACTATTTAGCTCAGATATCCAGGAACACTTAAAAATACTATTAGAACATCGGGATCGGTTTTTTAAAAAACATAATTTATACCTTTTTGGTAATCCCAATACATCTGAAACAATATGTGGATACAAAGTTTTAAGCAAATATGCTCAAAATAGTGGGGCAAAAAATCCCGGAGCTATTACTTCCACAAAATTGCGAAAACACCTTGCCACTCTTTCTCAAGTGCTTGCCATGTCGGATAATGATATGGAACAACTTGCTGGTTTTATGGGTCATACTCTAGGAGTACACAAAGGAAGTTATCGATTACCAAATGATTTGTATCAAACAGCAAAAATATCAAAACTTCTTCTACTCATGGAGCAGGGAAAAGCGGCTGAATTCAAAGGAAAAGCTTTAACTGACATAGAACTTGACTTGGAAGAAGACTTAATGGCGACCCAAGACACGGATAGTGGGGATGAAGGTACGTCGGCTCGTATTAATCTTTATCCCGAACTTTCATCTGAACAACCGTCAGACTTAGATGTTCCTAAAGTTAGTAATAAAAAAAGTGCAACAAGAAACATAAAAACTAGGTGGACAGAAGAACAAAAAAAAGTAGTAAAAGAATATTTTCGTCAAAATATTGATAAAAAAGTTCCTCCCAAACAACGCGAATGTTCTGAATTAAAAGAGAAGTATCCAAGTTTATTAGAAAACAAAGATTGGCTAAAAATAAAAGTCTTCATTCAGAACGAATACACCAAAAAAAAGAAATGATTTTCTTGTCATTTTACATTTTACTTACGTAGTTTTCTTTGTTTATCTCGTTTCGTTTTACCTATTAGTTTTATAAAATCAAGTCATTCTTTGTGTTTGTTTTTACAGATCTTTTAGTTTTCTGTATGGAAAAATTAAAGCAAACATGTGCAAAAATTAGCGTTATTAAGTTAAGTTGTCGTTTTTCAAACAAAAGTTGTCCAATATTTGAGTACCAATTATTTAATAAAATTAATATTCACAACAAGAATCAATTGTTTTTATTTTCCGGTTCAATTTCTATCCTACAGTTTAAAGTCTACATCAACTTAATACAAGACGTAAATTAACTGATTAACTAATAACTAAGGTTCTTAAGAACTTTGAGTTTTTTATCGGGTGAAAAGCAGATGAGGATAACTGTTCCGCTTAATCTGAAAACAAACTAATTCATTCACATTCACTGTCGGAAAAACTAGGGTAAATACTTACATATTTCGGTATCATCCTGCTTCCATATTAATCCGTCACCTCTGAAAAGTACTTGTAGTTAATTAGATCGGAACTCGTAAGGTCATTTTTGCAAGACATTGACATGTTTTCTTTCTAGATAATTCGCCTGAAAATAAAAACTTAAATCAAAACAATATTTTTTTCTAACCTAATAAAAAAAACAAAATCTTTAACCTAGATACACAAATAATTTCATTACATACGTACCTGACATTATGTTATCCGTGTTTCTGACCACAGTTTTCAGCGTAAAGACTTTCGGGCATTGTTTAACTTAATTCAAATTTGACTGTTACAATAACTTTATAAGTCAAAACCTGAAATAAATTTAACAATAGTATTGCAAACCACCGCGTATAGTATTGCAAACCACCGCGTATACGTATGCAAATGGTTCGATCTTTGTAGCTTAAATTAATTACTCTTACCTAAAAACTAAAAATATTTTAAAATAGGATAAAAACTAGTTTAAATACATACCTACTTTGAAATGGAATTATTTGTTGATCCTCTACCTAATAAGAGTGATCAGTGATCTAACTATACATGGTGTTTGAATAATGTCTGTACAAAATCCTGTCACATGCTCTTGGGAAATAATGTGGATTTAATCTAATTTGTCTTAATCACTGTATTATAATAATAATCGACGTTTTGTATTTCAAAAACCCACCACTTTTGAACTAATATTAGTTTAAATCATATTTTTTCATTTCAGGACAATGTGTTAGAATTTTATACCGACAAGTTTCAAACATCTTACATAATAACAAAAGTGTCTACCAAGCACAAAGTTATTTGGTTTATGTACCTGAACGGCAACACTGCTGGACGCCTGGTGAGAAGGAAAATAAAATAGTTTTAATACATTAAGGACGCTAAAACGTCGAGTTCGTGAACGTGAATGTATATAACGGAAGCTGTCAAGCGGTTTTTTAAAAGGACGCCCGTGAAATAGCAGTTTAGATATATACGGCTGAGGACGCTCTAAAGCACATTTTTATGTGGACGCCCAGATGATGGTAGGATGTAAATATATATATATATAATATATATATTCTTTTTGCATCACACTACATTCTTCTAACACTGGTCATTTTAACGTCTCTGTCATTCATATTAAAGCTAAAGATACAAAAATTTCGAATTTTGATTCGACACCGCGGCCAGAAAAACTAACTGACAAAGGAATTCTTAATCAATTCACATAATATTTACCGCAACAACAAAAAGGATCAAAAATTGCTTTGTATGAGAAGTAGATATAGAAACACATGGAGTAGTTGTATAAATCTAGAGTCAAAACATTCATAGAGAAAACAGCAGAGAGGTACAGCATCCAACTGACTCCGAAGAAATTGTCGTTTCGACAGACATAAGTGTTAGTGACAAAAAACTAGTCATTAACTGTCGCTGTCAATGATCTTGCGTCGGCTATAGAGAAAGCAAAGTACTGGTCATACAGCTGACAATGTGCATACTGTGTATGATGCATACATGTTTGTGGTAGTGATAATTTATGTGTAGTCACCACAGTTGAAAAAAGTACTGCTTTAACTTTGTTATAAGCAATGTAAAGTACTGCATAATCATCACCCTACCAAATAGGATCACCTGATCTTTAAATACCCAGCAAAGAAGTAATTGAAATTAAACTAAACAGATAATTATTACAAACATAATCTTAGAAATCTTTTAAGACGTTTCTAGTGCCATAGTTTCGGTTTTTTTCATTCTAAAATTCTGCCTCTACTTCTTTAAAAATAGGTTGAACGATGACTTGTGTCCCCTGCATCGGGCAGCATCTTCTTTGTCTCAGCAATGCATTGTCTAAGCTGAAATCCATCGCTTAGCTGCGACATCTTTGGTCCTTTGCATACTCTCTTTTAACACACGTTCCTTTGGACTACCATACTTCTTCATTTCTAAGCCTATCTGGAGAACCTTCTTCAGCCTGTCATTTCAGGGACTGTGGGTACACACGGGTATAGAACCATTGCGGCGGGACCCATCCGAAGACGCTGGTTTCTTCAAGACTTGATTGCTGCTCTTGTTTTAGCATCTTTAAATAGGTATGCCAATTGGTGGATAGACGCAACAAGGTCATCAGGCGGTCCCTAAAATCAACAATTTCGGTATACCGTAACCAAGCAAAATTCCAATAACATAATAAATGAACATGTGTTCGGACATGACCCTGTTAACAAAAAACACATCATACTTGCGCAATTTCATTAACACAGCAGAGTACCTAGGTCGGGAATAACGTCACTGACCTAGAAATTGAGATAACGTAAATAATTGCGCTAACTATACACTTATTTGATAAAACCTAACTATGAAAATTTGCTTTTTACCTTACCAAATATAATACAAAAATAATGTGCTGCTATGCACTAAAAATTTCGCGCTATGGTGGCCGTTTGAGAGCGTCCTAGAGGTCTTTCTGGACATTGCCCTACTCAGTTCAAGCAACTGTGGACCTGCAGGCTAGCCCTTCAAAACTCTGTTGATTCTTTATTTCTTTTTCACTATGTCTCTTCTATTTGATGTGTTATCACCTTTTTTTTTAGGTATCTTTCGACGTAATTCTGATACCCTTCTGGCCCTTGTCTTAGCATATTCGTTTACTACACTTGAGCGTCTGTACCTTTTTTGAAACGTGCTGTCAGATTTTGTGAATCTCGGAATGAACCGTCTTCATTCATTTCCCTTTTCTCTGTGTCCTAATTTCTCTCGCAGACACACCCTTAGGATTAGCAGACGGGGACGCCTCCACCATGTCACGTTAGGGGTAGCTCAGGGGAAAGAATCCTCGGCCGATAACTCGCTTTATTGTACTAAAACAAACAGAGAGCGAGGAGGGCGAACGTTTAGCGGGGATTTATTTATTTATTTAAATACAGGACCCAACATATTGTTCGCTGAGTCGCTTAAACCTAACTTACATACTAACTAAACTAGTGCACTTGTCAGCAATTGTCAAGAAACGCTAAAATCACATTCTTTCGATATCTTATTGTAGGTCAAACACATTTTGTATACAGGTGAAAAAAAAGTATATTTGGGCTGGTAGATAAAAAATAGCTGCTTAACCGGGTAACATGTTTCGAAATATGAAAAATAAGTTCCTTTAACAAAAGTGTGCATACGATATTTCCGTTTATTAAGTTACACAAAAACATACAAGAGTCCATTTTCTAGTGAATCCAAATGAAATCTGGCTAGTAGTATACTGTTGTTAATTCCTCGCTGAAGATAAGTACTATCTTCTTTATATACTAAATATTTAAGAAATCTTCTTTGAACTTAACAATTGTTCTTCTAGCCCCTGAAGATGAGCTGCATCTGCGCTCGAAACATATAAGGCATTGGATGGTTTTTTTTAACAAACGCATGTTAAGTTTTGTTTTTTTTTTTTACTCAAACAATAATCATAATAATAGCTTTTACTCAAACAGGTAATAAAGATCAAACTAAATAATTAATAATAAAGCCGTTTATTTCCAACAGGCCGACGCCCACTTGTGCAAAGGATATGTGCTTGTGGACAACAGGATTTTAGAGGGGAAGCCGGAGAACGAGCGAAACCTGTGCAACAAGGACGAGAGACTTGCAAAAAATATCTGAGTCAGCCGCTACACAGTTATAGCTGTAACAGGTTTTGTGTATAGGGTCTTGGGATAGGATGTTGGACCTCGCAAATGCCAATGAAAAAGTTGGTTGAGGAATATTAAACTAAACCCGCTTTAACAAGTATGGGCACTCTATTTTAGAGTTGGTAAGTTTATAGAGAAACGAGAGTGACTGCAATTCCCGATGTACAGCCAGAGGAAGTTCTGAAAACCTAAGAAGAATACGGTTATGCTCCAAACCCTATTCTGGGTAAACATTATCCTCTCTAAACATCAAGTATTTTAGGAATCTTCTTTGCACGGACTGAAGAGTTTTAATGTGGGAGTTGTATACCAGGTGTCCAAGAGCACCCTGGACATAGGAAATTAACATGGGAAAACGGTTTTGACTTTTTTGCGCCTGTACGGTTGATTTGATGAAAATCGTATTAATGAAAGTTGTAGTACCTATCACGGACTAGTTTTCCCAGTCCAAGGACATACAAAATATTTCTCTTAATTTTTTTACATTCCACATCCTCCTTCTGATCGGGGTCACTTTTAATTGGGGTTCGTAGCGCCAGGTCACTAAGCAGGTAGATGGCAAAAGGTTGTCTATATAGCAACTTTGAGAAGAAGACATCTTACTGGGTTACCCAGATATTTACTAATAATTATAAAGAATAATGTCAATATTGTCACGTTAAGGGGTAGCCCAGAGAGAAGAAAACTCAGGTTTCCACAGGTAACCCACTTTATTTCAGAAGCTAAATCAATTAGTACAGTAATCTTACCCTCAGATTGCCAAGATGGCGTAGAGCATGATGTGGGATGCAGGATCGAGTAGACGGAAGGTTCATGGAGGGCAAACGCTTTATCGGGGATGAATGAACCCTAGACTCCGTGTCCGAGGGTATTCACCGGGCCGGTCGTTATGGTACTAGCAAAATGAGATAAATAGGTGCGGCAACTCTTGCTGCACGCCCACACTATTTCCTTTACTAGGGCTGATGCTCGGGGTGGTACTTGGTCACCTACTGCTCCACGTTGCGTTGCACAATAGGCGTACCCAGACCAACCCAGAGATCAGTCAGTTCGGTGATTTGTACGTGCTTTTGGTGCTGTATTTATACCCACATCATGACCTAAATTCGCCGATCTTGCTTACACAGACATTGTACTGGGGGAGACCGAGGAAATATTTGGTAACGGAACATAGTGTAATTTCTATGTTACATTATAAAAAAACTCTAGTAACTAACAACTAATCATTATCAACTTAACAACCAACCCGAAGGTTTTGTTCTTTGGTTATCCGTAATGATGAGCCGTAATACGGCGAAACCGGTCAGAGGATTGGGATTGATAAACAAAAAACAAAACCTCACCATTTTTTACCAATCAGATCGGTGTTTACCGAATGATGCGGCATTAATGGGGCTGTTCCTAGATTTGGGAACGCCATCGGTACTTTCTAACTCATAGAGTTGATGTACAGATGTCACCAGATGTTGCACAACAACTATAAAAAACTCGAGTTAACATCAATGATTTTCAGGTAATTGAAAGCATGAACTGAGAGGGGTTGAGGTGCTTTTCTTAACTTTAATATTGCTCTCCTAAATGAATCATTAACTTTCAGGAGCCTTTCTATCACATAGAAAGCACTCTTCCATCTAGTATACATTTCCTGTAATAATTTGTACTCTTATCAGTAGCATTTTCATCAATGTTTTGCTCTTTCATGAAGGGTTTCATAGCCAGTGTACTGCTCTTGAAAAATGTGACAATGTCTTTACATTTTTTTGAGTATTGCATTCCCAGAATATTATGACATATTTTATTAATGATTAAAAATTTGCTTAATAACAAATCTTTAGTGTATCCGGTGTTACACATAATTCTTAAGGAGGGTAATGCTATAACCTATTTGAGTCAGTTTTGAAAATTAGCTTAGCAATTTGCATAGAGCAACTCAAAAACTCATCTATTGCCACTCTCAAAAATGTAGCATTGCTGCTGTGACACATTTCATCTTCTATAATATTGTAACATAAAGATTACACTAGGTGCCGTTACCCTAAGTTGCCCCGGTCTCCCCCAGTACAATGTCTGTGTAAGCAAGATTGGCGAATTGGGGTCATGATGTGGGTATAAATACTGCACCAAAAGCACGTACAGATTACCGAACTCAGGGGTCTTCCCCAGAGGGAGGTCACTGACTGATCTCTGGGTTAGTCTGGGTACGCCTATTGTGTAACGCAACGTGGAGCAGTAGGTGACCAAATGCCACACCCTAGATCAGCCCTAGCAAAGGAAATAGTGTGGGCGAGCAGCATAAGTTGCCGCACCTACTTACCTCCCTTTGTTAGGTTCTTCACGTCTTTACCGGCTCGGTGAATGCCCTCAGACCTAAGTCTAGGGTTCATTCATCCCCGTTAAAGCGTCGCCCCCCGTGTTCCCCCTGACAAACCCGAACCACATCATGCTCCCCGCCATCTTGGCAATCTGGGGGTAATTACTGTCTAGCCACTAAGGCACTACATTCTAATAAAAGTGGGTTACCTGTGGAAACCTGTGTGTTCTTCCCCCTCAACTACCCCTTAACGTGACAATATTTGATATTACTATTATCAGTGTACTGCTGTTTTGGTCTAAAAAGTATTAAGTTTGTCTTCTTTTTCAGTTAACTAGTGAGGCCAAAAATGGCTGGTGCAAGTCCAAAGGATTCCATTAAAGAGAATAGTCTAGTTTTGTTTGAATTCTCTGTGGCCATGTCAATGTTAAAATCACTTCCAAAAAAGTTGTTTTATGTGGTTTTGAGATGTACAACAAATTTAATTTTATTTAAAAAAAGCGCAGTACTACCAGGTCGTGGTCTATACAAGGCTACTACTATTATTGTCTTTCTTCTCGTGTTTCAGGAAGATGATGCACATTCAAATTCCCGTTTCACTGAAAGGGCTCACTGCACACTTTTTATAGCACATTAGACTTTATAGATTTGTGAACATAAACTAATCATCATCCTCCGTGTTGACATTCATCTCTACAGAATTTTGCTGCCACTCTGAAATTCCTGACGCCCAAGCTGCCAAGCTGACTTTTTTTGTTTTCCAATGTTCTGTTGTTAGAAATGTTATTAGAAAAAATTTGCATTCTCGATTATTTGGTAATATTTGTTTAGTTTTATTTACACTATTTCCTAACTACTATACATTTTAATAAAAGAGGGTCGTTTCTAAGCATTCTTGGTGTTTAGAACTTGATAGTGTCACGACTAGCGTGACGTGTTGAATTTAATTCAACTTATTTGCCTGGGATCTCGTTTCAGCTTGAAAATAAAACACACATTTAACTCTACCATCAAGTTCTATTAAATAAGTACCTTAACCTAACAACTTCTAACTTACTAACTAATAAAATAACAGGTTTCCTAACCCAACGAAAACGCTAACTCCCAATAAAATCATAATAAACCAGGCGTAAATCAATACACAACGTAAAAGTACAATAAACATACTTACATCTCTCTATAGAAGACAGAATCTTGGAGAGAGGCTTGTCACTTGGAACGCGTTCACGAATAACTTTACTTGAGAGTTACGGACATGTCTAATAGACATTTGCGGTTCGGTCACTAACGTGGTGCACAGCAAAACTGGATTGACTGGAATGAATTGAACCCCTCTCTAGGGTACAACTTCCTTTTTATAGTATTCCAGACATTTTTTCCACCAATCAAAACTCCCAGACCTGGTCTCGTCTAGCCGACAACTCGTGATGACCTTTCGACCCTCGGTACTTGGAAACATTCCACATATTTCGCAACTCAGCAAATAGTGCAGTTGCACTCTGACCGCATTCCACAATTTTAATGTTTCCGCTCAAGTAATATAAATTCCACATTTTTAATGTTTCCGTTCAAGTGAAATAAACTTGATTTATTATCCTTCGTCACATTTGCCCCTCCTCCATGAAACTGGTCCTCCAGTTTAAACTAAGAGAGGTAACTCCTACATTTGACAACAATTACTACATGACTCCTACAATTACTAATCTAAGTTATAGCTAGCCTTATATAAAATTCATCTTAGTATATTATTAGTACTTAGAAAAATGGAGTAAGCAAAAATTTTGATTTTAATTTTAATTTTTTATCATATATTTTCTAAAAAGCTTACTTTCTCCATCTTCCGTCATCGCTTTGTCGTACCTTAAAATTATAGTAATCCTAATCATTAAAGTAACCCTTAAATTAACATAACACATTTGAAACCTTGGGTAGCCCTTAAATACGCACCATTTTACTCTAATATAAGTAGTTCTGATGTTGCGACTTATATTGCGCCATTGTTCGCACAAAAATGTTTGTCACAATCATAAATTGCCCTGTCTATGACTTAACACATCGTCTTTCACTGGCCACCAAATAGTCCAGTAGCTAAAGTCTAGCAATGTCCTTTTCATAGTCTCTTCTGCGTAGGCTTCATTTTCATCATGTGGTTGACTCTGGTGATAAGGTTAAATGTTATCTTCAATGGTTGTCCATTACTGGCTTTGCACAGCGCCATTTAGTACTTCACACCGATTGCAATAACTTCTGCATATGTTTAACTAATGCCCCAATTTCCATAACAACTAAGTTGCTGTAAAAACTGGAACATATTCAACATTAACATTCTAACTTTATTTCAAATCCGTGCGGAGAAATATTTTATTTATCCCAAAAGAAACTAAATTGACGATAACGTTTTGATTGCTTCTCCCCTAGATTATCTGTAAACAAAAATAAGAAAGTAAATTATCAAACCGTAAACACAAAACAAAATTTACGGTTGTCTAACGACCATATGGTTTGAAATGCACTCTACTTAAGTAGTGTAAACAACCTATACTCGGTTTATTTTGTCTTGGCAGCGGTTTTGAAGTATCATTAACGCTTGTGTCATCATTGACATATTAATAAACAGTGACGTTTTGACGCCTTTAAACGTATTACGCCTTTATTAACTTTACCCTTTATACGGGGGCGTCAACCCCGGTCCGAAAAGAGTGGCTCCCGAATGGGGTCGCTACCCCAACAATGCAAACCAATATTGAGGAGACAACCTCCAACCAGTCTCCAACTTGGTGGTCTGGAGACCAAGTAATCATAAATGGTACTGGTCACCGAATCTACTTTCACCACCACCATTATTAAGTTTCTTACTTAAAAAATTAAAGTTTTGGTGGTCAATTTTATTGTATTTTTTTTTATTTTTTTTTTCTTTTTATGTATCTGTTCTTTACTTATTTTAACTTGATAGAGGTGTACATTCTGGGGTCCATGGATCATAATAGGGTAATATTCTGTTTACGTGCACAACTTCTCTCTTTACTTTATCTGATCTGCCCTTCTGTATCTCATAGTCCACGTCCGACATTTTTCGTCGTATATAATAAGGTCCGAACCACCTAAGCAGCAACTTTTCACTTTTCCCAACTTTCCTTACCGGGGTGAAAACTTTCACTTGGTCACCCTCATTAAACTCCACATGTCTATGTTTACAATCGTAACGCAGTTTGTCTATATCCTGTCGTTTTCTTATATTTTCAGCTGCAAACTTACGTTACGTATTGCCAGACTAGCTTCCCTAATTTGATTGTTATCAAGAGATTCAGCATGCGGCATAATGTTTGCTTCAGTTGGTAAAACAGGTTCTCGCCCATAAACTAGCATAAAGGGTGAGAATTGCGTGCTGTCTTGTTTCGTTGAATTATAGGCAAAAGTTACATGCGTTAAGTATTGATCCCAATTTGACTGATTGGTGTACATTGCCAACATATCTGCAAGAGTCTTATTAAATCGCTCC
Organism: Ips nitidus; assembly: GCA_018691245.2. Classification (NCBI taxonomy): domain Eukaryota; kingdom Metazoa; phylum Arthropoda; class Insecta; order Coleoptera; family Curculionidae; genus Ips; species Ips nitidus. The sequence continues at coordinate 28,790 of JAGUCG020000148.1, forward strand.
GTAAGACCATTTGTTGCTGGGTGATATGTCGTTGTAAATTGACTTGTAGTGCCCATTTCTTTCAATAGTTTTGTTACCAATCCTGATTGAAACACTTCTCCTCTGTCACTTAATAACTCCTTAGGCGCTTCATGCCTCGTAATTAATTTTTCCAAAATAAATTTTGCTACGGGCCCTGCTTTTCCACTTGGTAACGCCTCAGTTTCTGCCC
>JAGUCG020000149.1:0-28000 GCA_018691245.2 Ips nitidus
GTTTACCGACACCGCAGAACTGGCGTAACCAGGAGCAGGAAATGAAGAACCCGGAAGGACATTTACCGCGATATGTAGAGGATCGTCAAGCTTTTGATAGTGACTTAAGTTACCGGAAAGGACAAATTCATGATGGATGGAGGATTGGTCAAATTGCGAAGGTGACAGATAAAGAGGTTACAAAAAGAATGAAGAGCAGCGTTTCTAAGGAAGACATTATAAAAGGACAGCGCTCAGTCTCTGATTTGGAAGTAATCAGAAGATGGTTGGAGAAGGATTTGAAACCGGATTGGCAGACCGGATTTGAGATTTCCAGATATGGACCAACAGTAAGGGGTTACTGGTTGCAATGGAATTCGCTTCGACTGCGAGATGACTTGATTACTCGCAAATGGGAAAGTCCAGACGGAAAACGCTTTGTTTACCAAACAATAGTGCCCAATTCCGGCAAAGAGAATGTGCTGAGAGAACTACATGACAGTCGCGGAGGAGGACACTTTGGAGTAAACCAGACAGTAACCTGTCGCGTGTTACAGATTGCATTCATCCATATTTTTTTTTTCTAATTTTGACATATAAATTGGTACTTTTCGAAACTGACAACAGTGACGTAACGTCCTACTTTTCGTAACTAGTTATGAAAAGTAGCACTTTTTGTAACTAGTGATGAAATGGCCATTTCTTAACTAGTTAATAAATGAATAGGACAATTTATTAGCTTTTCTGTGAAAGTAAAAAATAAGTACAATCTAATATCAAAAGAAACATAACAATTTAAAAAATCAATTATTGTAAATATTAATTACACAATTTGTACAGTTCGACAAGTTGATGCCCGAATTTGTCTTGCTGTTGCTTGAATTTGTTGTTACAGCAAGTGATTTGGCACTGCTTGTTTCACCAAGAATGCTAGCAGAAATGCTTTTTTTGTTTTCAATCGAGTTTTCAACATGTCCCTCGGCAACAGAGTTCGATTTCCATCCCCCATGTTGTTTTATTTTCAACAAATTGGCTCCGGAGTCTGCAAGAAAGGTAGCAGACGACCTTCGAAAGCAATGTCCAGTGAATAATCCTGAATTTTTTAAACCAAGTAATTCAGCAATTTTCTTTGTTAACTGGCCAATACTATTAATACCTACTGGTTGTATACTGCATTTACCATGTAAGTAGTTAATAAAAAATCTGTTGTGCTTCAAATTTTTTGGTCGCATATTTATGTATCTTCTTAGTATATCTACAAAACTGATTCCCTCAATACCTCCTTCCGTTATGACAAATTCACGTGATGTTTTTGTTTTTGTGATTGGAATGTTAACTCGAAAATGCGTGCATCTATTACATCTTCATTCCGAAGAAACGTTAATTCCACCTTTCGACAGGCGCCTGCTACACCTACAATAAGGACCACCTGAAATATGAAAATAATAATCTAAGTGATTATATCGAAATTTTGTGTAATAGTTTAGGCCTACCTTAGCTAACAGTCACTTGGAATCATCTGCCTTTTTTAAAAACTCCGACATGTTTTCTCTAGTAAACACATTAGATTTCTTCGACTTATACCCACCGCTGCATCTTTTTAAATACGCAATCAAACTGTAATAACCTTTAATGTCTTTGCCTTTCTTCAGAGACAGCTCCGCTCTCAACATTGAATAAAATTACCATAATGTTGAAGATTTAAGATACCTCTTTTCCTCGAAGCATAACTTTTTCATTTATGTGTTTTACCTTTTTTGATTTAAGCCATATTTCAAATTTTTCGTAAGCTGTATTGTACAGCGACTTAGATTTTTCGGGAATGAGAGTCAGCACAACTTTTCTTGCAGCCTCTTCGATATCACTCGGTAATTCTGAATCTAAGTTCATTTTTTAGTTAAATTATCGCACCATTAAATATCTGTAGCGAAATTTCTCGCAATGTTTGTTTACAGCATAAACAATATTTGACCTGGTAAAATTTTGATATATTAATAATACACGCACAAGTCACCATGGATATTTCATTTGGAACAACTGGTGGGGGATTGGGAGGTAGGAATAGATGTTGGATGTAAAACTATAATTTAGTTTGTACCACTTTTAACTATTTACCATCCAAAATTAGAAAAAATCATGTATAAAACACGTTTCGAAAATGTCTAATTGTGTAACTCATTCAAATTGCAGGAACTCGCTTTGCTCGTCCTGCAAACATTCATTTCTTACACAAAATCGCACTTTCGTAACTGGTTATATAAATAGCTATTAATCATCTAAAATTTTACGGTTTTGTGGTAAAAAATAAAGTATTTTTCACGTGGCTCCATACAAATTTATTTCAAGCAAACGAACAATACAAAATACAAGTAAACCATACAAAATGTCAAATATGCACAATAATATCTCTAGGAAATAAGACGCTATTTACAAAGTGTGGTATTCACTGTATTTTTTAATAACTCTCAAAGTAACAATCAATTAATTAACCACCGGATGAGAACAAAATTTAAACTGGAAATTTGTCATCCGATTCATCTGTAATAAATTGTGAAGCTTAAAGTCCTTACACCTTTTCAATACTTCAGTAACATATGCTTGAAGTTATACACCACCAATTTAAAAAAAAAAAAACGTATTTAACTACTTAACTGTAGATAATAAAAATGTTTAGTTCTGTAGAAAAAAAAATCATTTATGTCCAAATAGATTCCCAGATTTACCACCGTGCCTCGCGTGTAATGGGTATTATTCACAATTTAACGTGGCATTTCCATCCAATCAGATCACTTTACTATTGAATAAACTGTTATTCACATCGATGAAATCCCGGTTTTTACCGCTGAAAGTGATTTTAAGCTACCTCGTTGAAAAACCTCGATAAAAAGAAACTACTTAAAACCTACTAGAATTTAGGGATTTTGCAGCGGCAAGCAATTCTGTGTTCACCAACTAGATAGCGGCAGGTTAGTTCTCTTTCTTTGCAACGCACTAGACTAGAACTTACACCGTGGTTAAAACCAATCTACCTCAAACATTATTATGAAAAGTAGAATTTATAACCAAGGTATGCAATGATTAGATTAATTCAAGCGTTTGTCCAGCAGAATATAACTCTACATCATATTTTTATGATTTTTTTTTTCTGTATTTGAACTTATTCAGTGTTTCCTTAAGCAAAAGCGCTCAACACCAGCTCAAAAATTATTATATCTATTTTCACATGGCTGAAATGCTTTAATTTGTTTAATACCAGAGTTGAGGTTTATTTAAAACTGATTGATGTATGTGCGTGGCCATCGATCTTTTGGTTACCATATCTATTGCAAAAACAGATCAAAAAAAGTTTTGTAAGACTACCAAATTTTATATATTGAGACACTTTAATAAATATACATATTCTGTTCTTTCACAAATTACATTTACGTTGGCTGAGAATTGATGGTAAACTAGTTTTTATTTCAGGCACAAGTTGCTGTGTAAACAATTTTCAAATGTGTTGTTGTCATGACGCATAACAACCTTACTAGAAATGTTTGACGCGCTTAGAACCGCGAAAGGATCGTCACGAGGTCAAATGTCACCAACATCAACAATCCTGCAAGTACTTCTGTCGGCAACCCGAATTAGCAATTGTGATCTATACCAAGTATAGGTACCAAAAATACTTTTGCCTTGAAAAAGGTTCAATGCATCTGCTAAAAAATAAATAAATGTATGGAATTTCATAGCATGGAATTCTTATTTATTTTATTAATAAACTAAAGATGGTCGGCTGAGTTGTGTATAGTTTTATTTTCTATTACAGTTCTTGTACTGTATTGCCATATGCAGCATTTATTATGTGGGTTATTTATTCTTTTGTCAGCTCCACAGTATTTGACCGAAGAGTTCGTATTCAATGTCGGTAATGTGTATTAGGGAAAGTGTCATTCCTTTTAATGTCAATCTACGCATGGCGAACTGAGTAACTATGCAGAAGTTGGCATTGGGAGTGAACAAAGACCAGCAATCAGTCATTAATATCTATCAAACTTACTTACCGAATTTATTTATGCCTTACCAACCTCCACCTGTTCGGTGTTCTTTGTCCGGTTGTAGTCGCGCTTAAACTTAGAAGGAACTATGCAAAAACAATATTTTTCAAACTTAAAAACTTCCTATTAGATTGCAGTCTGCCGCTAGCACTTAGACTACGGGTAGTAAAGTGTTACATATGGCCCATCTTACTATACGGCGCAGAAACGTGGTCTCTCAAAGCTGTAACCCTGAACCGCCTCGAGGCGTTTGAAATGTGAACCCGCCGGATACCTTTGCGCGTGCCGTTTACCGCAAATGCCACGAATGAAGAAATTTTAAGAACTGCAGTCTACGAACTAGAAATACTTAACATGGTTAAAGAAAGAAAAGTTTCCTACCTCGGCCTTATCCTTAGAGGAGGCCAATATCACATTCCTACACTAAATCTACAAAGAAAAATATAGAGGCATCGAGGTCCACGAAGAAAGCAAAACTCCTGGCTAAGAAACATACGAACATCAGCGACGCAGTAACCATATTTCGAAGAGCCGAGAACGGCACTCGGCACATTGTATGAAGAGTACAGACAATCACCAACGTGCGGCTAAGCACAGGGCACAAGAGGAAAAAGAATTTGCGCAATTTGGTACGCGTATGTGACATAATGCGACAACCACGATACCAGATCCAGGACATACAAAATATTTCTATCACTTTTTTTACATTCCACGTCATCCTTCTGATCGGGTCCCCTTTTAATTGGGTTTCGTAGCACCAGTGCAACAAGCAGGTTTTTTTTCTTCTGTTGAAGTAATCTAATCAAGTCATGGGGATGTTACGTCGAATAGGAGCAATTCTAAAATTTGGCAGTAGGTTGTCTATATAGCAACTTTGAATTTTGAAATGTAAAATTTAAAAACCAAGAAGACACCTTATTGGATTACCCAGATATTTAATAATAAGTAGAAAGAATAGTGTCGAGATAAAAAATCAGCTGTATTTTGAGACGAACTTGCTTACTTAATATCAAACCGGAAAGCAGACAAAATATGTTCCCACCTTTGCAAACGATTTGCTGCAAAAACTGGAATACTTTTCTATATCTCCGAAGATCGCCAGCAACGGTTTATGATCTGTAACAAGAGTACATTTCTGATTGTACCAATATTGAAAAACTGAATTGAACCTTTTAAACACCAAAAATGATAGCTAAAGCTTCTTTTTCTATTTGCGAATATGATATTTCTGCTTTATTCAGCAATCGTGACGCAAAAGCAACAAGTTTTTCTTGTTGATTTTCAAACACGTGACTTAAAGTAGCTCCTAATGCAAACTGTGACGCGTCAACTGATAATTTGATCTTTACGACTGGATCAAAATGAGTTAAAACGTTTGACCACAAGAACACTTCTTTTGCGTTAAAGAAACGTGTTTGTACAATCGTCCAATTCCACTTAACATTTTTTTTAACAGGTCATATAAAAGTTTTAAAATTGAGGAAGCGTTTCTAATAAACCTGCAGTAATAGTTAACCATTCCTAAAAAGGATTTAAGTTCAGTTACATTTTTAGGCATTTTACAATCATTTATTGCGGAAACCCTTTCATCTGTAGTATGCAAAACCATGCTGGCCAATTCTATGTCCTAAATATTGTACAGATTCCTGAAAGAATTTACATTTTTCTCTCTTAACCTTCAGACCGCATTCTTGTAGCTTACAAAAAACATTCTCTAAACGCTCAATGTGTAACGCATCGGTTTCTCCCCGTAACAAGAATATCGTCCAAAAAACACACTCCCGGCATTGTAAACAATTGCTCCATAATGTTTTGGAAAATGGCAGGTGCGCATGTTATTCCGTAAGGTAGCCGTGTATAGGAAAATAATCCTTTAGGTGTAGAAATTGTAACCAATTTTTTTGACTCTTCGGCAAGTTTAATTTGTTGATACACCAGAAAAAATCAATTTTAGAGAATTTAAAATTACTGCAAATTACCTTATTTATTCGTTAGGATCCAGACAGACTCTCACATTGCCTGATATTTTTCTAACTACTAATAGTGGGTGACATCAATCTGTAGGATACTCAACTTTACTTATTATATCTAATTTTTCCAACCTATCTAACTCAATTTTCACATCATTTTTTATTGATCTTACTACAAATATGTTGATGTTAGATGATATGGTTCGTAATTAACCAATCACTGAACTGTTACTTCAGTAGGTATTCTGCCGGAACAACAATATAATAACTTAAATATTCAACTGTTTTTACCTTGATTGAGTTAGGTATTTTTCGGAGTCTTAAAAAAAAGACTTAACGAGAAAAATCTCCTTGGGCAAACGGGACTGTCCGGCTAAAATTAATATAAATTGATTGAATTAATATACCTAAATAATAATCATACACCTTTACCGTTAAATGATTGTTTAAAAGCGAAGATTTGTTAAGAATGCGAGCCACAGCTAGATTTGTTCGTAAACATAGCAAACGAGCCGACAGTAAATTTCCTGAAAATTACCGTCGCCACCGACTACGTGTTGAAGCCCGGAAATGATATAATTACTCGATTGAACTTGAACCTGCGACCGACCGACTTAGCAGAATATTGTTTTATTGAGAAAGATAGTTTTTTACGACCGAGAGGTCTTATTTGCGTAGAATTGCCGTTTTTGCAGAATGGACATTTTTATATTAGGCTTAAAAATGTCGGTCATCGTAGAATTTTTGTAATAAAAAATTCCACGATTGGTAATCTCGAGAAAACAATTAAAATGGACATGACGAAAATACCAATCTATTGCGTAACCGAGGAGGAAAGAGATAGCGAGTTGGTAAGCATAGCTGACCATAATTTGGCCAACATCGATGATGTGGAATTACGTCACAAATTGGAAACATTACTTTTGGAATATAGGGATGTTTTTTCGAAATCGCCAAAATACATGGGAAAAACGGACGTTATTGAGCATGAAATTGACGTGGGAGATGCCAAACCAAAAAAGCAAAAGGCTTATCGCGTTTCACAAAAAGAAAGATAAATTATAGATCAACAAATAGTGGAAATGGAAAGGAATGACATAATAAGAATGAGTAATTCTCCATGGTCAAGTCCAGTAGTGTTGGTAAAGAAGAAATCCGGAGAAACACGATTTTGTGTTGAGAATCATAAGGTAAATAATGTCACTATAAAAAATTTTTGGTCTAGCTCGAATATAGATGACATGTTGACTTATTTGGGAAATGCAAAATATTTTTCATCATTAGACATGTACTCCGGTTATTGGCAAGTTAAAGTGAAGGAAGAATGTAAGCCACTTACAGCATTTACGGCTCCTGGACATGGTCTATGGGAATTTAATGTAATGCCATTTGGTTTGTGCAACGCTCCAGCTACTTTTCAGCAACTTGGAGATGTTGTGTTTAGGGATTTAAAATGGAGAGAAATTTTAATTTACATGGATGACATAATAATTTTTCAGAAACAATAGGTGAAACATTTAGAAAAAATACGCAAAGTTTTTGATCGTTTGAGAAGCGCAGGTTTAACGCTAAAACCTAAAAAGTGAGAATATCTAAAGGAAAAAATTAATATCCTTGGATACACAATTTCTAAAGATGGGATTTTTCCAGACAAAAACAAAATAATTTCAGTTGAAAATTTTCCAAAACCGAAAAATATCAAAGATGTTCAAAGTTTTCTAGGACTCTGTAATTACTAAGTTTATACAACATTTTTCGAAAATTGCACGTCCATTGCATGAGTTGACAAAAAAGCATAATAAATTCGTATGGACCACAGAGCTTGAAACGGCTTTTCAAGAATTAAAAATCAAATTGATTAGTGAACCTGTATTAGCTCATTTTCAGCCTAACAAGGAATGTGTGTTACGCGTTGACGCATGTAAGGATGGAATTGGCGCTATATTATTGCAGGAAGATACAGGAAATAAGTTACACCCTATCGCTAACGCAAGCAGTAGTCTTAGCAAAGCGGAGAAAAATTATTCTATAACTGAATTAGAAGGATTAGCCGTTATATGGGCACTTTCATACTTAAGACACTTTATTTATGGTAAACCTGTAAAAATCGTAACTGATCATCATGCTTTATGTTGGCTAAAAACATTAAAAGATACCACAGGTGACCTTCGACTAGCCAGATGGTCATTAAAACTGTCAGAGTTTGATTACACGGTGTGCCATAAATCAGGGATTGCGCACAAAGACGCTGACTGTGTAAGTAGATATCCGGTACTGCAACGATAATAATTTAATGAGGGTGACCAAGTGAAAGTCCTCACCCCGGTAAGGAAAGTTGGGAAAAGTGAAAAATTGCTGCTTAGGTGGTTCGTACCTTATTATATAAGATGAAAGATGTCGGACGTGGACTATGAGATACAAAAAGGTAGATCAGATAAAGCAAAGAGAGAAGTTGTACACGTAAGCAGAATATTACCCTATTATGATCCCTGGCCCCAGAATGCACGCCTTTATAGAACAAAAAAAGATGGGAAAGGACACACAAAAGAAACAACTTTACACACCAAAGATTTTATTGTGATTGAAAAATTTTGTTTAAAAAAGAACGGAAAAAAAAAACAATAATAATTAAAATTAACTGTGCAATTGGACCCACTGATGAATATTGTGGCTCCATGCTTAGGAGAAGGGGCCTCCTCAGCAGCGGGCTGTGTCGCAGTGGTTGCAGCCCTGTCTCCCGCTTGTGTAGGTTCCTGCTCTTGGGCCGGGGGGCGTCGCAGGCCTCGACGGCTCAGGGGACACCCACGGATTGCTGTGATGCGTGGGTGGTCGGGAACTGGTTTCACCCCTTTCACCATCCCTACGGGCGCCCCATGCAGCCCATGACCTATAGGGCGGCGATGCGTGAGTTTAGTTTATACTGTCATCACCGGATCTGTCACATTCAAACCTCATTAACTCACAAACAGGCAGTAATTGAGTGAAAAACTGCTAACCTACTTAAGCAGTTGAGGGTAGTTTAACTTAACTGAACTGAGACAGTACCAGACTCAACCTAACTAGTGTAAAAACTAAAATACAAACCTTAAATCCGTCTGTGGAATAATGATGACAACTCTTCACTTTATTAATCTCGTTCACTGATTGCATCCTACTAGCACTCAAAATCACCTCACAACACTGTGTCAACAGCGTGCAGAGTCACCCCCGAACTGACGCCAAACAAGTACCGCATACGTCACAGTATTCTCGTACTGAATTGGTTTTCAAAACTAAAGTACTGCCGTGCGGTGCGTTACTACCACAAATCGAGCCTTCAGTGAGTCAGGTGTGGGATTTCGTGAAAGATGCCAAGCCTGCACCGAGAGGGGCTGGCGGGGTAGGGCGGTACCGTGTAGAAGGGTGGGGGAGTCCCAGAAATGGGCGGTGCTTTGCCACTCTGGGATGCTGGTGATGCAATTTCGTCTATCGGTTATTGATGGTTGGTTGTCGGTGTTATCGAAACTACCCCTCCATGCAAATCCACTAAGAGGTGGTTTTTGAGAATTTCGTTTGTATACAGACAGATGTAGATACTTAATTTGATCTAGAAGGTTTAAAGCCTGAAGGTACAATCAACCAGGTTATTTGTGACACCCTGTATAACCTTGTAATCAAGTCTAAATTTATTTCTTAAATTGTCAGACTAGTCAAGCTTAAATTTCTACTTTTTTTTTGTCAACTGACACGTTTTTTGGTTCCAACCAACATTTTTTAGATTACTATTTTAAGAATTTAAATTTTCAGACTATTTGACACTTTCTGAATAGACAACTGTTTGAAATGTGTAGTTTTTACGTACCAAATATCTTGTTTGAAATTTTCAGGCTATTTCAAGTATTTCTCTAGCAGTTGTTTGCTTCGTTGCCTACAAGATATAGAGTTTTCTTCAGAAACCTCTTTTGTATAAGCTTTTGGGATAATATTGTCACGAATAGCATAAATTGCACTATGTTCCGTTACCTAGTCGGGCCCCGGTCTCCCCTAGTGCACTGTCTGAATCAGTTCAGTTATTGGTATTGGTATTGGTATCAGTATTGGAAAACGTGGTCTTCAACGAGTTTTTATCTCAAATTCTTAAGAATCATCCTCAAGAGTTGTAAAATTAAAATCATCCTACAGGTACAATTTTTGATCACTGTTCCAAATTGGACTATATTCAAGATTAAGATTGTTTTGTTTTTTCTTAGTTTAGTTAGGAATCATCATGTAAAAACGATATTAAAATAATTTTTGTATAAATTCTCCCAGAAAATCACTGGGAAACAATTTCGAGGAACTGATCTATCGATAAACCCAGTCCAGCTCTACTATCAGTTACGCATCACTGGAATTACTGTAGCATGTAACATAATCGAGCAGAAAAATATGTAAATGTATTTAAATCACCGCAATTACACACGTTACTTTTATATTGTGAGCGATACCATACATATATACACCCACTGTCGGGAGTTGGTGTAAATCGTGGTGAAGAATTGTCTATAAAATAAAGGAAAAACACGAGGTTACAAGGAAGAGGGAAAAAAAAAGGAAAATTATTGGTTTTGAACGGAGAGAAACAACTTTGTTCACTAAGACTCACAAAGAAAGTGACTGGAGACGAAAATGTAAAGGACCGTTTCATCCATAAAATGACAAAACTGCTGTGAATGCAGTGCCGCATAAGTAAAATAAATAAACGATAATAAGGCACCGTCTATCCCTAACTGACATGAAGATTGTATACAAAGTATTAATTTTGTTGAAATACAAATATTACGTTTGTTGGGTACAAACTTCACATACCGAGTTGTACCTAAATTTTAAGTTTACTGAGCTCAGGGATTTTTATTCTCTTATCCGCGTCTGAATTTAATGCGCAATTGAAAAATTCACGAACGGATATTAGTCTAATTTTCCGCAGTTACCAAAAGTGTGTAAAAATGATTATTTAAGCGCGCGTGTTACAAGTTATTTGACTACAATGGAAAATGATATAATTGAAATGGCATACTTAGACAAAAATACGAGGGACGTTAAATATATCGGGAAATGCCGTATGTGCCGAACCAGTTAATACTTGAATAAATATAAATGTCAGGGGTATGTGATATTGGGGGGTAGACCGATTAAAATAACGAGTTTCGTTTTATTTTAGTGTTGGATATTTTTTTTACCAGCATAATGTATTCGGTCAAAATAAAGTGCATCAAATAAATAATATGTGACCGCATGCGTCCCGTAAAAGTGCTGACATGAATTTGCATTTTAATTAGTGAAGTACCGTAATAGTACCGCAAGTGCATTTCCTTGAATAATTGCCGATCGAAAGTTTAGAAGAAATGAGTGGATAGTGATGTATTTCGGACATAAATGTCAAATTACATTTGTATGACATGACTTTATACCATTTATGGGAATTACACTAAGAAATACAACGACCAGGAATAGTGCAACATTTGGGAGTCACAAAAGCGTTACTAGGACTTTGGACCCAAATAATTCACAGCAAGATTGGCGAATTGGGGTCATGATGTGGGTATAAATAATGCACCAAAAGCACGTACAGATTACCGAACTCTGGGGTCTCCCCAGAGGGAGGTCACTGACTGATCTCTGGGTTAGTCTGGGTATGCCTATTGTGTAACGTAACGTGGAGCAGTAGGTGACCAAGTGCCACACCCTAGATCAGCCCTAGCAAAGGAAATAGTGTGGGCGAGCAGCTTAAGTTGCCGTTCCTACTTACCTCCCTTTGTTAGGTTCTTCACGTCTTTGCCGGCTCGGTGAATGCCCTCGGACCTAAGTCTAGGGTTCATTCATCACCGCTAAAGCGCTGCCCCCCGTGTACCCTTTGCCTAGAAGCCAGATCACATCATGCTCCCCGCCATCTTGGCCATCTGGGGGTAAGATTATCGTCTAGTCATTAAGGCACTATTACTTAATAAAAGTGGGTTACCTGTGGAATCCTGTGTATTCTTCCCCCTCAACCAACCCTTAACGTGACAATATCAACCTCCACAACCCCATTTGCCACCTAGAATGATAGGACATCAATTTAGGGTGCCATCAAAACGTGAACCGACGTTAGTTGAAGTGCCGAGGGTGACTATGCGATCGAATTGGAACCCCGTTGTGCCAGCACCAAATACAGCAAACGGAGCAAACACGCCAAATTGGATTCGGCAGGTGACTGTCACGCCTATTCGAAGAAGAGTTAATCATACACGTGTACGTGGTACAGCACCGTATCAAGTGCCTATACGTGAGGAAAGAAATGAAAACCAGTTGAACACTGATACTGATCAGGAGATACCTGGAGGGACCCAAACCGAACAAGACAAGTGAAACAGTATTGTTTCATGTATTATATCTATATTATATTGTTGTCACGAATGGAAAATCCATTAATTCAAAAGATGGACTTATTGACTTAAAAACATAAGAATATTCGAGGATTGCGAAATATTAAGCGCACGAGGCAAGGTCGCACCATGATGCACCGAGTGTATCATGCACCGGGTGCACCATATCAGTGATGAGTCACCGCCACCTGCTTTGCAGGAATATGAAAAATAGGCGACGAACAATAACAAACTACGTCAGCCAATCGGGTATAAAACACGCCGATTTCAGCAGTATAGGATGAGTGTGAACCAATCGACAGTAGTGCGACCAGCTGAACCAGGAAGTCGAGATGTCGACTCTCCTCGGAAAAGAAGATCAAGTTAAGTAGTCCATTCTCCAGAATTGTTCCAACACGAAAGTGACCAAGCCAGCCGACAGAAAATGCTGAGGTCCTTAGCTTATGAATCTATGTAAGTACAATTGTTAAATTGTCAACTTTTAGTGTGTTTATGACCGTATTGTGCAGACCCATTTATGTATACTACATTTAATAGATTTAAGTGTTTAATAGAAAACTCAGTGTTTGATTCCATCCGTAGAACTGAGATCCCGGCACGACGTTTAACGTCGTGAGTCAGTTTAATTAATGAATCCGAAAGGGCTCATAAATTAAACGTGACATTTGGTGGAGGCGCCGGTCTGTTTTGAGATGGATGAAAAACAATAGTTGAGTTTTTTATTTTTATTTTATCTTTTGGGGTATGATACAGTTTGAGGAAAATAATGTGTGGGCTATAAAAGAAATTTTAAGTATTTTTTTTCTTTTGGCTAGGGATAGTAACGTTGATTTATTTAGTGATTTTTTGGGGATTACCTTTGCTATTGAAGCGCTCATTTGATAAAATTTTAGTTTAACATGGGTGGTACATCTTCAGAAGAGGAAGAAATTATTATCTCTCAAGCAGGAAACAGTGGAGGATTATCAAATAATTCGGGAAAAGATAATTCATGGTCAGCTAAGGATGAAAAACACTGTTAAAAAAAAAGTGAATTTTTAAACCAGAAAAAATATTTTTGATTTTTCTCATCGTGAGTGAAAATTACCTCTTTAAAACAAAAATATATTATTTTTTTCTTTTTGCATAATTAATTTTGTTCTACATTGTCATTTTGAATATTCGTTTTCTAAATTGTTAAAAGCATGTCGGTATTACTGAAACGATCGTGGTTTATGTTAAAAAAGTCAAGAAATTAATGGCTAATATAACTTTACGTACAGCACTGGCCGAACAAAAAGCTCCGGCCATCCCTAAATTTACGTGTCCACCTACGTTTAATCCATCAAGTGATTGCCCCATTATATTTTTAAATAAATATGAAAAGTCCGCAAGATTAAACAACTGGACTTATTCTTGAAAGATTTCATATTTTAATAATTATTTGGACGAACCAGCACAAGTTTGGTATCAAAAATAGGTAAATGATCCAAAAAATGTTTTGTAAAAAAATGTAACATTCCCATTATACGAATTTTGTGGATTACAATATTAAAAGCAAAATGTGTACTTTTATAATTTCTATTTAGTAGAAGGTTGTATAATGGTAAAACTAGGAATCAAATATTTTGGAGAAAAAATAGAATTTTACATACTGCGACATGCTACTAAACTAATTTTTACATGTCTTCTAAATCAGAAATAACAAATTAAATCCACACTGTAAAACAGCGGATTGTGATATTTCGATGTCGAAGTCAAGCATTCCCGATAACGACAAAAAATGTGCCGGAATGAAACTTCTAATTGTCGATAAATAATTTTTTACTTATTATGTGTAGTACCCGCTTTAAATAAAAGCAAGCAGCAGGATAGCGATATGTTTCCACCGTTGAAAACGAACAGTACATAATAAACCAAAGGTTATTATTTGGTTGCTTCCAAAAATTGCGACATTAGTGGAAAATAAAGTAAAGCAGACTAATTAGTTCTATTTGACGCCGCGTGCCGGTGTGACCGACTTGCCTTATTGCACTCGTCTAGTCGCATCGCCGCGAAGGTGTCGATAAGAAAACTGCTGATTGATGAATTTTAATGTTTTTTTTTTCTAAATGCACATGATAATTTACCTACCTACATGGAATAACAAGTCAAAATGTTGCATTGACTAAGAATAATTAAATTTGTTTTTACTATGAAAAAATTACAACTGATTTAAAAAGTGACTCAAGTTTTTTTTTTAATCCAAATGGAAAATCATACATTTGTAATAAAGTATTTCTGAAGTGATATTTAACACATTCAACACACATACTACTCGAATGAGACGATAAGACCCACACATCATGATAATGTGACTTTATTTTTAATTTATTTCAGCTGAATTTTATTATGTTAAATAATTAAGGTGAAAAACGCTAGCTGAGCGTAATACTTTATTATGTAAGTGGCACATAGAGTTTGTTTGAGATATGTTCTATATGTTTGTTGAGACGAGTTACTCATTTTATTCTTTGTTTATTGGGTCTTCTGTCTCACACAAAAAAGGTTTGTTGGGAAAATGGAATTTCGCACTATTTTCAACTAAGTTGAAAATAACATTAACCTAGTCGTCCCAACACAAGACCACTGACTTAGGCTCGGTCTTGTTACCTAAAAACGCTGACGTTTCGGTGGAAAATCTACCACCGTCTTCAGAGAATCTAAAAAAGAAAGAACACAACGGCAGAACACAGAAAACAACAACTTAATAAATATTAAACCTGATAATGTTCAATTTGGAACTCTGAGAAGGGTTTTGTCAATAAAAATTGACATAAATTTTGACTTTTGTCATTCCAAAAAGGAAAGGAAGGTTATCTATTGTTGTAGTGAAAGGTGGGTTTTATAATGAAAACAAAATTACAAGAAATTTCAGTTTCGTTTGATATTGTCACGAATAACATAAATTGCACTATGTTCCGTTACCTAGTCGGGCCCCGGTCTCCCCCAGTACAATGTTTGTGTCAGCAAGGTTAGCGTAATGAGGTCGCTGACGAGTATAAAGGATGCACCGTAGCTCGTCTAAGGCACCGAACTCTGGGGTCATCCCCAGAGGGAGGTCACGAGCGACAGTCCGAACTTTCTAGTGCCCGGACGGCTCGTTACCCTGTTGCAGTGCCTTAAGTAAGTCCTTTGGGCGTGTCGGACATAGGGGCACCCTGCTCGTATCGAGCGGGTACCGCTTGGCGGCACTTCAGAACGCCTTACGCCCATACCCCCACACCCACGCATCTACACACCCTCTCTTGGACAGTGTTCACTGCCTAGCCTAATAAAGAAGACATACTTGAGCTACGATTGTTGTTTCTCTTCCTGCGCTACCCCCTAAACGTGACAATATGACCAAGTGTTATCTCCTCCTCTAGAATATTTAACCAAGTTTGGTCAATATTAATAGAGGATGTAGCAACACAGGAGTCATGGTTTAATCTAATATATGCACTTTCTTTTATTTTACGTCTTTTTGAAAAAGTTTCTTTGTCTATGATACTACATTCATTCCATTTGACTCTATGATCATTATCAAACGCGTGTTGGCATATATTAGATTTGTGAAAGTCTCCAGTTCTTAAATAATTTTGGTGTTCTTTAATACGTTTTTTTAAAGGTCTGGAGGTTTCACCAATATAAAATTGATTGCATTCGCAAGGAATTTTTATATATCACGTTTCTTGTAGATTCATTTTCATTGTGAGGTTTTGTTTTAGTTAAGTGTGATCTTAATGTGTTTTGAGTTCTAAATATAGAGAGAGTTTAGTTTAGGTTTAGTTTTTTTATTCTATAGAGTTTGTTTCTTTAACCGACCCATTGTAATGAGTTTTATGAGTACTAAAGTTTCAACTTACATGCAGTTGAACTATTTTTGGTGCATCTATACGAAGATGTCCAGCTCAAGATTCATAATTAAATAACTGCATATTTAAAGAATGCAAAAATGAACTTTATTAACTAATTTAGTTTGTTTCATGGTAAGTTCGTAGTTTGTAATTCACAATTTTTGTTGCAAATCACAAACTATCTACCGTGAATCCTGACGGTTGAAATTAAAGCTGAGATAATACCCTAATACATGAATTAATTTGTAATTTAAAATTTAACCTTATAGAGTGTAAAAAGCTCCTTAACAGTTTGATTGTTCTAATGGACTGTAATGCTTAAATATGGAAATAGAATATTGTATAAAATTTGTGTGACTTATAGGCAACCCATCTTACTTTTTTAGGTTAATGTGGCTGCCTACCACCGTGCGTTTAAGCCCTAAGGCAATATGTTTAGTGCTAAACTAATATAATAGCTCTATTCGGGTTTTTGATTCTGAACTGTCTCAGTAGGATACAGATCAGGATCAGAAAAACATTCTAAAAATCACTGTGTATCTCAAAACTGTATAATTGCATGGCCGTCTCAGGTTTTCGGCAAATGCAAACGACTCACACTTAAACCATCATGAGAAGCTTTAAAATAATTGCTTGAGGGCAATACTGACTGAATAAAGCTGTTAAATATGAAAGAACTTGATAGATGGCGCTTATCCTAATGACAACACTGACAATGGTATTAATTAACGTTATTTTAAACTGGACAACCCCAGATTGTAAATGTAGTACTTACCTGCACAGCAGACGAAAAATCAGTCAATTCAAAGTTTTCCTCTGGAAGCCATTTTCCGTTTTCTAAGGACTCCAGTACCTGAATTAAATCAGTTTTAACCATACCATAAAAAAAGCAAAACATATTCAATGACGTAATCTTTGGCAGATTGCAGTGTTTGACGTCACTGAACGTATTTAAGATACACACGCTCAATAGTAAAGCTTACCCACTCAAACTTGACTACCCAACATCCCCTAGATATGGCCCGCAGCATGTTTATCGTTCTTTTGGGTTCTCCGGCCACCAGGTGAGTGGTACGTTCACTCACCTCATCTTCAACGACGAAACGTCCCAGTTTCTTGACGACTTGCGCAAACAACTAGCCATACAAGTAGTAAATGAAACGATAAAATTAATACCCAATGACTTACTTCGACATCAGCACTGTGAAGCTTCGTACACACGATTGTGGGCAGTTTAGGTTTATTGACTTTCTTTTTTGATTTCTTGTTGCTCAACGTGGGCACAAATTCTAAAGTGTTTACTGCTGTTTGTGCTTGAATTCTCAACGATTTTCTTCTCGTTGTAGTTTCAGTTGTTTCGCCTTTTTGGGTTTTTAACACTTCCTCGTCACGTGAGCGGTTAAATGCTAACAACCATACTAGGGGATTAGAGCCAGTAACAACGTTGGCTTCCTTTTGTTTGGCAGCCTGTCTGCGTTCTTCGCGTTCTTTATCATCGTCATTCAAACTGGGAGGAATATAATCGTCCGGGTTGTAGAGCTTTCGTCCCATTTTTTTTTCTCTCTTCATCCACATTTGGTAACATCAGCACTGTGAAGCTTCGTACACACGATTGTGGGCAGTTTATTGACTTTCTTCTTTGATTTCTTCTTGCTCAACGTGGACACAAACTCTAAAGTGCTTCGTCTGTTTACTGGTGTTTGTGCTTCAATTCTCAACGATTTTCTTCTCGTTGGGGTTTCAGTTGTTTTGCCTTTTTGGGTTTTTAACACTTCCTTTAGTAAGTCGCGTTGCTCGTCCGCTGACTCATTCAATACTGGTTTTTTTGGTGTTTTTAGTTTTTTTAGGGAGACTGTCGTTCTTTAGGTCAATTTCCAGCTCTTTTTGACTTTATTCCTCGTCACGTGAGCGGTTAAATGCTAACAACCATACTAGGGGATTAGAGCCAGTAACGTTGGCTTTCTTTCGTTTGGCAGACTGTCTGCGTTCTTCGCGTTCTTTATCATCGTCAACCCACTGCCAACTGGGAGGAATATAATCGTCCGGGTTGTAGAGCTTTCGTCCCATTTTTTTTCTCTCTTCATCCACATTTGGTAACTTTTCAATTCGTACAAACAAATCTCTGGTTAAAGGTTGTTTTACGAGTGATATAATCTCCGAAGTTTTCCTCGGGAAGCCATTTTCCGTTTTCTAAGGACTGCAGTACCTGAATTAAATCAGTTTTAACCATACCATAGAAAAAGCAAAACATATTCAATGACGTAATCTTTGGCAGATTGCAGTGTTTGACGTCACTGAACGTATTCCGACGATCGATTTGCACGTCAGAATCGCTACGGACCTCCATCAGGGTTTCCCCTGACTTCGTCCTGACCAGGCATAGTTCACCATCTTTCGGGTCCCAGCGTGTACGCTCTTGGTGCGCCTCTTCTCGCGATGAGAACGAGACGCCACGGGAATGCTGAACGGTCGCTTTTAACGGCGTCTTCCCTCGGTCTTCGCAAGGAAGACCTTCACTTTCATTGCGCCTTTAGGATACACACGCTCAATAGTAAAGCTTACCCACTCATTCGTTTGGCAGCCTGTCTGCGTTCTTCGCGTTCTTTATCATCGTCATTCAAACTGGGAATATAATCGTCCGGGTTGTAGAGCTTTCGTCCCATTTTTTTTCTCTCTTCATCCACATTTGGTAACTTGTTCTTCGCAAGGAAGACCTTCACTTTCATTGCGCCTTTAGGATACACCCGCTCAATAGTAAAGCTTGCCCACTCATTCGTTTGGCAGCCTGTCTGCGTTCTTCGCGTTCTTTATCATCGTCATTCAAACTGGGAATATAATCGTCCGGGTTGTAGAGCTTTCGTCCCATTTTTTTTCTCTCTTCATCCACATTTGGTAACTTGTTCTTCGCAAGGAAGACCTTCACTTTCATTGCGCCTTTAGGATACACCCGCTCAATAGTAAAGCTTGCCCACTCATTCGTTTGGCAGACTGTCTGCGTTCTTTGCGTTCTTTATCATCGTCAACCCACTGCCAACTGGGAGGAATATAATCGTCCGGGTTGTAGAGCTTTCGTCCCATTTTTTTTCTCTCTTCATCCACATTTGGTAACTTTTCAATTCGTACAAACAAATCTCTGGTTAAAGGTTGTTTTACGAGTGATATAATCTCCGAATCGTCTGATATGTTCTCGCTTGAAAGTTTCAGTTCTGGCATCTCTGAAGAAAGATTAAATGAGGACTTTTTACTCTCTAAAGACAATTTTAGTGAACTCATTGATGTTGCAGATTTAGCTGTGGACAGTCTCAAAGAACTCATTGATGAAGAAGACTCTGTTTTGTCCACAATTTTAGACTTCCCAGCAGTTTTTTTCCCAAATATTATAGACTCATTACTATTTAAAGAATCTTGTTTACTCATCACACTGTTTTCTTTAGTTACATTGGTAATGGAGCTGTTTAAAGTAGAATCAACACTGAACATAGTTTTGCTCCTAGTGAATAAAGATGTAGAGGTAATCTTTTGAAGGTTTTCAGGTGCACAAGTCAATTCCATATCAGAGTTGTTATTAATTTCTGAACTACTTTCTATCTCATTTAAAATAATACTGCCAGTATTCGCTTCGTAATTGAATTCTTCGGCCGTTTTAAACGAATCAGAACTACTACAATCAATGGCTGAAGCAGTCATTAAAGTCCGTCTGGGGCTAATCAGAGAAGCGGTGGTCGGTAAAGGAGTGCCTTGAATTATACTCTTCTTATATTCATTACGCACGATCTCCTCGTACTCCTTTTGCAGTTCCTATTCACAAAAAAACCACTTACAAAGTTAAAAAACAAACAAAAAAGAAAACGTACAGAACAAAGGATGGATTCATTCTCAAAAGCCCCTTTGAAGGCTGGATACCTCCTTTCCTTTTGTCTCTGTAAAGTTTTCCTACAAAACTCTATCCAAAGAATTGAAACTAAGTGGACTTTAAGGAGTTTAGCTCTTTGGTAGGTTTGGTAACACCCATTCTAAAATACACTGCTGTGTAACAGCGCATTTCAAACTTTGTGAACGTAAATACCTTGAAAACCACGTGGGTAACATCTCTAGAGAATTTTTTGCGTACCACCGCACCCATGGACTTTAAAACTATTTTAGCGGCCTCTGAACGGTCTTCATCGTAACTATTTTTCACTTCTACATACGCTATTACACCCTTTAAGACTTGGTTGATGAAGATGCACTGTCAAGTTTTGATGAGTTGGTTCTGTAGAAAAAAAATTTGAGAACCTCTGGGAGAGAATTAATATTATTTTATAATTTGAAGTCCTTTTAAACATCTTGAGGACTTCTGGTTTTATACAACTAAAGAAGTCACTCTCAATTTTGACCAATAGGAATTGAGTGACGTCACAAACAAAGTTATTAGGCAATTTTAGCCCAATGAAATTAAAGCTTTTTAGTTTTTAGATTAGCATTATACTAACCTAACCTACTCATTTAACCTAAGGACTGCAGTTGAAATTGTAGCTATTTAAGAGCCATTGGTTTTTTAAATTATAGAGAGAGTAAAAAAAGGGGTCAATTTATACTAACCACAGTAGTTTACATGCTTCTTTAGATAAATAATTATTTTTTTCCAAGAAAAATTGCTTTCTACTTACCTACTTATTAGAAATACTAGAACTAGGTAGGTATCCATTTGCTGTAATGCTCTTTGCCTATACAAAGTAGTAGGGCTTTCCAACCGTTTTCTCTTCTGCTTCAACTTCTCCACTGGACTGTTCATTTCAGTCTCTCTGTGTTTGGCAATGATATGCTTATTGTCTGATAGAAGCTGGAAAACAAACATTCTCAACATTGTTCAAAATGTGCTTTATGGTAAAATACCTGTAAAACTATTTTTTTCTTTTCCGGGCAATTCAGTAGCTCCTGAAAAGCCTCTTTATCAAATTCCTGGTTAGCGTTTTCCTTGGCACGTTTGGACCCCATTTTTTTATGTGGCGTTAATAAATATCCGCTGCTTATTTTAGACATCCATATGCAAATCTATGACCCTGTGACCATACAGAAATGTGTAAAAAATTGTATAATTTTAAAAATTCAAGGAATTTTTGTTTGGATGTTCCTTCCTTCCTTCCTTCCTGAATCCCCTATTCAACTAGGGGAATATGGCTTCTGCTCCCTATAAGGGGCAATTTGCCAGGGGTTTTCTTTCTGTCCAGGATTTGTCTGACTCTAGGTCATCCCCAGACGGGCCTCTTGGTGCTTCGGTATATATGTATATATATATAAAAGTTCTAAAAAATCGCTTAAAGGCACGATCCGAGCAAAAGATGTAGTCCTTCCTCGTGGAAACTATAACCGTCACTGTCACATCCACGTGGTCTTCTCCTAGGTTTTCACCCTTTCCGCCTTTTGGAAGTGCACCACCGCACAAGACAATTCCCCGTAGACTTTTAGGAATCGACTTTTCCACCCAGAGCTCCCACCCCCTTTTCCACCCCAGAGCTTCTTAGCGACACAAAATGGCGCCCACGAAACAGACGTGCGATACGTTTCAAGTTGAAAATCGAACTCTTGTTTGGATGTTTGAAGAAAAAAAACAATGAATAAAAAAAATGTAAACATAGCAGGAAGGAGCAATTGCAATCAAAGTGGGGGACAGAAACAAGGGGGAGGCGGGGGGAGTAATATGGCGGCCGTCAACTTCCGGTTGGCACTATAAAACACTATTATTATTGTCCACTGTACAACTTAATTTAAATTTGCAAAACTCAACTGTTAAAGAACCGCAAACAAACAAAACAAACTAACACTATACTACAACAAATGTCACGAATAACATAAATTGCACTATGTTCCGTTACCTAGTCGGGCCCCGGTCTCCCCCAGTACAATGTTTGTGTCAGCAAGGTTAGCGTAATGAGGTCGCTGACGAGTATAAAGGATGCACCGTAGCTCGTCTAAGGCACCGAACTCTGGGGTCATCCCCAGAGGGAGGTCACGAGCGACAGTCCGAACTTTCTAGTGCCCGGACGGCTCGTTACCCTGTTGCAGTGCCTTAAGTAAGTCCTTTGGGCGTGTCGGACATAGGGGCACCCTGCTCGTATCGAGCGGGTACCGCTTGGCGGCACTTCAGAACGCCTTACGCCCATACCCCCACACCCACGCATCTACACACCCTCTCTTGGACAGTGTTCACTGCCTAGCCTAATAAAGAAGACATACTTGAGCTACGATTGTTGTTTCTCTTCCTGCGCTACCCCCTAAACGTGACAATATGACCAAGTGTTATCTCCTCCTCTAGAATATTTAACCAAGTTTGGTCAATATTAATAGAGGATGTAGCAACACAGGAGTCATGGTTTAATCTAATATATGCACTTTCTTTTATTTTACGTCTTTTTGAAAAAGTTTCTTTGTCTATGATACTACATTCATTCCATTTGACTCTATGATCATTATCAAACGCGTGTTGGCATATATTAGATTTGTGAAAGTCTCCAGTTCTTAAATAATTTTGGTGTTCTTTAATACGTTTTTTTAAAGGTCTGGAGGTTTCACCAATATAAAATTGATTGCATTCGCAAGGAATTTTATATATCACGTTTCTTGTAGATTCATTTTCATTGTGAGGTTTTGTTTTAGTTAAGTGTGATCTTAATGTGTTTTGAGTTCTAAATATAGAGAGAGTTTAGTTTAGGTTTAGTTTTTTTATTCTATAGAGTTTGTTTCTTTAACCGACCCATTGTAATGAGTTTTATGAGTACTAAAGTTTCAACTTACATGCAGTTGAACTATTTTTGGTGCATCTATACGAAGATGTCCAGCTCAAGATTCATAATTAAATAAAATAATTATTGAATTGCCAATGAAAAAATATTGGTATCTTTTATAAAGGAGTAATTTAAATACTCAAGAATTCAAGGAAAAACAGTATAATTCAATGTTGGTAGGAGTATTAGCTATCAAAGTAGTTGTTTCTGATTTTTCCCTTCTCAGTTGAGAAGTTTCTGATACAGAAAGGTCTGTACATGTTGAGAGATATTTGTTTTAGTGCCACACAGCAATACTATTTGCTGTTATCAATGTTAGGGCGGTGCATGAATTTTTCTCAGAGAACAAACCAAAAGTATTTTTGAATACGAAACAAATAGCAGGCTGGAATGATTGTGTGTATGCTAAACCTTATACATACGTTTATTAAGTTTTGAAAATTGGGTCTTTGAAGCAAATCGATACTAGACTTTTTTAAACTCGGATATAAAAAAGGTCCATATAAAGTAGCTAAATTTGGCGACATTTTCAAGCAACGGAGATTCCTATTCCTGACAGCAACCGGTTATACGTTATCCTGGAAATTTGCGTATTAGTTGCTTTGATCGTTCACCTTAATTCCGTTTATAGGATCGTCTCATTACGATGTACAATAAGTTGTACAAATTTCTAACAGACTGACTACGACTACTTTTTGAAACAAATATTGAACTGCTGAATAATTCAGAGTTACAAGTTACAAGCCCGATAAAGTCAAAATGCTCATAATTAAGTTATAAGAATGATTTACTTTTATTTGCTTAAATGAATTATCCTACAGTAGGATATATTTTGTTTTTGTGCACATGAAAAAATGCGATATATAGGTACGTACCTAACCAATTGATTACGTAATTCTTTTCTTATGCCGCAGGCAGATGGTGATTACTTTGTTATTTAAGTCATCGCGGTACGAACGTTCACAAAAACTGCGTATGGATAAATATCATTGTAATTTCATTTTGACATGCAAATTTTTAGCATATGAGAATAATTAAGAAAAATGGCCATTGTTATTATAAAAGTTAAGAAGTGTACACTTTAGTTTTGTATCGTGATTTTTCATTGTATGAGTAAATGGATTAATTGAAGACTTTACTAAATAAAGCTGAGCTATATACTTATTGAACATTGATAAGTAAAGACTGTATTGCACGGTCAAGATGTCAAGATACTAGTAGCAAATTTTGAAACTTGAACACTTGTCATATTAGGTTATCAGAGAAATTTTTCCCAAAGGTTAATGAGTGCACCATGCTTAAAACCATGGAATTCGCTGGTTTAGCCAATTCGGAATAATATCTCAATGAAAGCAGACATTGTTCAGTACAGACCAAGTAATGCATAAAACACGAAATGCAATTAAAGCATAATATTGAAACAAGGTAACAACTATAATGTATAATAAAGCTCCACATATTGAGCTGTGTACTTATTTTTACAGGGCCCAAGGATTTTATTCTGTTATCTGCGTCTGAATTTTTATTGCGCAAATTCTTAAAATTCAAGAACAGATATCAGTTTAATTTTCCCTATAAGATAAAAATGGTTACATGGAATAAAAATAAAAAATATTGAATGTTGTTATTGTGATGTGGGCGCCTACCTAAAATTATGTATAAAGATAAACCACTGATGGTTAAAAAGAGAGTATATTTTTGTCTGTACAATAATGGGGTAATAGACGTATTACCTTGAACATATAGTTGTTTATGCATTTTTGCAAGGAACGCAACTAATTCGCGAGCGATGAGAAATGAATGTGTCGCTGCGCGCATAAATAAATGACTAATTTAAATAGTCCGAGTTAGGAAGACGGTTTACATTATGTGCATATTGATTTTCATTACGTGATTGTTGAATCAACCGAATCATTCCCATTACACGCATATTTATATACCGAATGCTACGTTTCACCAGTTTCGGGTACCAGTAGTACCCCAAACACAACAAAGGGTTGAAACATCAGAAGTGAATTCTGCTGGCGCATCTTCTGGAGGTGCATTTGGACCTCAAACTTATGGGACCACCTGAATCCCACGCAAGTCAGGTTGTCCGCAATCCGGCACTGTGCCCAAATCCGGATAACCAGGCGCAAGTGCAAGCAGGGGGGCCCATTAATCTTCAAACCAGAGATGATCTAGAGCAAGCGGTAGCACAGCCGTTTGTTGCTCAGTTGGAGCCTTTTGGAAATATAAGGAAGAATATTCCATATTCTGCTTATCAGCAGCAATAAGGTCTACTTATCGATTATTCTTATTGGAAATTGTACATTAATGTTTACGAGAATAATCTAGTCATGAAATTAATCCAATTATTTTTTAGCGCTATGAACTAATAAGGTGCGATAAAAAATGTTTCGCTGAGGAGGCGAATATTCCTGACACGACGCTCCGACAATCTTGTTGGTTGATGACGAACTACTAACATAAAAATTCGAGTTGTTTACATGACTAATTTTGTTCGCGCGGTATATACACGGGAAATTACATCCCAATCCTTGCTTTACAGCATTAGGAAAATAAATTTCACACGTTCTATTTTTTATTTTTTAGGAATGGAAAATGGATCGTACATACTAACACATAAATAAGAGTTACAAATGATGCTAAAATTTATTTTGTTATAAGACATGATATTGTATATTAAGCCTTAAGTAGCACATATTAACCTTTGTTCTTATATTTCATGTAATACCGAGGACTATATGAGAATGAAGCCAAAGCAGACTATGATGAGCCATTATTGTTGTTGGAACTCACGATGGGCCTGTACGTTGATACTGAGGTCCAAGCTAGCCGATTCATAGATTGAATAATCGACCCACACCACAAACATTTATGGAACATTGATCATAATGGTGTTAGGTGATGTGAGATGCGAAGTTTGGCTTTGTCACGAATGGAAAATCCATTAATTCAAAAGATGGACTTATTGACTTAAAAACATAAGAATATTCGAGGATTGCGAAATATTAAGCGCACGAGGCAAGGTCGCACCATGATGCACCGAGTGTATCATGCACCGGGTGCACCATATCAGTGATGAGTCACCGCCACCTGCTTTGCAGGAATATGAAAAATAGGCGACGAACAATAACAAACTACGTCAGCCAATCGGGTATAAAACACGCCGATTTCAGCAGTATAGGATGAGTGTGAACCAATCGACAGTAGTGCGACCAGCTGAACCAGGCAGTCGAGATGTCGACTCTCCTCGGAAAAGAAGATCAAGTTAAGTAGTCCATTCTCCAGAATTGTTCCAACACGAAAGTGACCAAGCCAGCCGACAGAAAATGCTGAGGTCCTTAGCTTATGAATCTATGTAAGTACAATTGTTAAATTGTCAACTTTTAGTGTGTTTATGACCGTATTGTGCAGACCCATTTATGTATACTACATTTAATAGATTTAAGTGTTTAATAGAAAACTCAGTGTTTGATTCCATCCTTAGAACTGAGATCCCGGCACGACGTTTAACGTCGTGAGTCAGTTTAATTAATGAATCCGAAAGGGCTCATAAATTAAACGTGACAATATTGTATATTTACATTTTGTCTATATAATAATGAATATTGTGGCACAAAGAAAATAAACGATATTTGACCATTTTTCTTGTTTAATTAAAGGTAAGATGGGTAATGTTAATAAAGGCGTAATACGGCGTTACTGTTTATTAATATGATAATGACGACACAACCGTTACCCTGACCTACCTCAAAACCGCTGCCAGGACAAGATAAACCGAGTCGAGGTTGTTTACACTACTTAAGTAGAGTGCATTTCAAACCATATGGTTTTTACCGTAATTTTTGTTGACGTGTTTTGATAACTTACTTTCTTATTTTTGTTTACAGATAATCTAGGGGAGAAGCAATCAAACGTTATCGTCAATTTAGTTTTTTTTTGGATAAATAAAATATTTCTCCGCACGGATTTGAAATAAAGTTAGAACGTTCAATATGTTCCAGTTTTTAGAGCAACTTAGTTGATATGGAAATTGGGGTATTAGTTGAACATATGCAGAAGTGCTTGCAATCGGTTTAAGGTATATCAGTGAATAAAATTCACTCGGTTATTAATTTAATTGAAATATGCGTGTAATATTATTATATATTGTTATTAAGCCTTAAGTAACGCATATTAACCTTTGTTCTTGTTTTCATTACATGTAAAAAACCGCTTGAGGGAGCTGTAAGAAGCCACTGCACTAAGTGGCACTGTGCACAGCCAGTATTGGACGACCATTAAAGATGACATTTAACCTTATCACCAGAGCCAACCACATGATGTGAATAAAGCCTAAGCAGAAAAGAATATGAAAAGGACATTGCTAGACTTCAACTACTGTACTATTTGGTGAAAGTGAAAAACAATGGGTTAAGTCATAGACAGAGCAATTTATGATTGTGACAAGACATTTTTGTGCGAACAGTGGCGCAGTACAAGTCGTAAAATCATAACTACTGATATTAGAGTAAATGGTGCGTATATAAGGGCTACCCAAGATTTCAAATGTGTTATGTTAATTTAAGGGTTACTTTAGTGTTAGGATTACTATAATTTTAGGGTGCGAAGAAGCGATGACGGAAAATGGAGAAAGTAAGCTTTAAAGAAACATATATGATAAGAAATTAAATTAAAATAAAATTTCGCTTACTCCATTTTTCTGATAATACGAGTATTGTAATAGGATGAATTTTATATAAGGTTAGCGATAACTTGGATTAGTAATTAGAATTGTCATTTGAAGGAGTTACCTCTCTTAGTTTAAACTGGAGGACCAGTTTTATGGAGGAGGGGCAAATGTCACGAAGGAAATAAATCAAATTTATTTCACTTGAACGGAAACATTAAAAAATGAGGAATTTATATTACTTGAGCGGAAAAATTAAAATTGTGGAATGCGGTTAAAGTGCAACTGCACTTATGATGCAATAGCTAAACTATGCACCGGAGTGTGACCGGACG
>JAGUCG020000150.1:0-27601 GCA_018691245.2 Ips nitidus
TTTTTTTTCAACCGATAAAGCTGCACCACGAGTTCATGCTGCATCAAGCCTCGAGGAGAGTTTCATTCAAGGAGTCATGCTTACCCCTTACTCCACTTCACTATCTGCATTCTGTGAACAGTCTCGCGTCACTACTACCGCCATACTTTGCTCTCTACATTCATGATTATTTTCCAGACAAGATACTCGACAATCATCAAGATTTATAAGAAATCATTGACCATAAGTAGAAGATGTATATATTCATTTAATACATGGATAGCAGTATTTGACATTTCATTTTTTTTTTCTCTTTATGGTTTATATCTTAAATCATTTAAATTCCTAAAAAAAAAGGTAAGTTTATTAACCAGAGTGGAATTGTCTATAATAATGCGTTTTTTAAACTTATACATATCTAATCAAAATGGAATAATTTATGATTTTTCTCTTCTATTGGGTATTTCTAGGTTAATATAATGAATCACAGTGATGAATCATATCCAACCCTGCGGCATTACTATATAATACATCCGACATGTGAAGTGAAAGTCTCACAAAATACCAATACATAATGTACATTTATACAGCTATAGTGCATAAATGATTGCATTGCGGTCACTGACATCCAAGTTCTCAGCACAACTTCTTGGCTTATTTGATTCTTGAATCCAATATCATGTCTAATGTATAGAACCAAGAAGTGTTGCACGCTAAGTTATAGCTATATAACTACATAACAACCTAGTCGTCGTATTATACCATTCGTTTTTCACCGAGCAAACCTCAAAGGCCACTGAGTGTTTCGATGAATGAAGTAGGAAAGTGTAAAGTTGCAGCGACCGGATGTGTTACCACTGATTATGAAATCGAGAAAATAAGAGATGAAAGATTAAAATAATTTTAACCAGTTTTATTGACTTTTTCATACTTACAAGTCATTTTTATGAGTAGTATATTATATACTATACATATTTGAAGAATTAACAATACTTGATAATTATTATTAATTATCTAATTATATTAAGTCAGAACTTTTCATATTAATTATATACATTATCGAAAAGGTATTTATTTATAAAAAATGCAGAAAACTAGATGTTCATTTTTATTTTATCTTGTTCTTTTTTTGATAATACTGTTTTAATAATTCTTTTTAATAATCACCAATTATGCAAACTAAATGACAATAATGTACATAGTTATATTTAATACAACTTATGTAGCGTATGTAAGAAATTGTATATTTGTGTTGAATCAAAGTTAACATAAACAATTGAAAGTAGTTTTTCTATTGAAATAGAAATTAATTGGGTTGATTTAATAAGCACTAATCATATGACGCCCTTTCATTGAATAACCGAATACTGTTTAGTTATAATCAGGTTTGCGCAAGACGTTACGTGTGATTATTAGAATGTCGTATACCGGACGTGAACAATTGACAATATGAGTCATGTGTAGATGACATATAATTGGGTCATTATCCTACTGTTAGGGTTGATACTGCAAATTAACCAAGTGACAATGTACAAGGAACAACATGCGACTTGAGTAAAATTTTATTGCAGTACTTTGTTCTTTCAATTTTTAACAATTATCTCAGATTATAAATTATTTAAGTCAACCTGCTCTATTTATTCGCCAATTAAAAAATTATATTGTGCTATTTTTTATCTTCATTTATAGATGAACTAATTGACATTAGTCTGGGAATTCTTCTTTTCTATCACAATTTGAGAGGAATATTCAACAATTTCTTTAAGTAGTAGTGAAAAGTTCAAGGATTTTATGCAAAGACAATGGATTGTAATCAAGTTTTCTAATAACTCAAAATTAAATTTTATTCATCTTGGAAAAATAAATAGTATCAACTTTATGAATAAATTGAAACAAGTTTTGGACAAAAAAATGGAAAAAATATAAATGTAATGTTTACACAATGTTGTAGATGATAACTAATCTAAAGATTATATTAGTACCAGCTGTAACTAGTTTCTTTTATTGATTGTTTATAAAAACATTTTTTTAATCTCAATTATTCAAATAAAATTTCAAAGTTGTTTTTTTAGTCAACTTATATTAAAGTTTAGTATTTTTTATGAAAGTAATATCTTTATTATTCTATCAATAATTTTTTTTCTTTCCTCATTATGAAATCACTGAGATTAAAAAATATAAAATTAATAAATTAAAATAATGTAAATTTGATGTTTCTATGGACTTAATTATCTCATTAGAATTAGCAATGAAATTATACTATAATAAAAAGAAAATCTATCATGAAAACAACATTGAAAGAATATATTTCAAGGGTTACTTTACTTTTTGTAGCTTTTCTTACAGTCATTTATGACTGTATAACACATCAATAGAATGATTGCACTCAACAATGTGATCGCTCAAGTGAATAAAGTCTTTCCTAGTAGTTAAATTCCTTCAGGGCGCAGAGTTTTTGTTTGAAACTTTTTTATATTTCATAATTTTATTTTTATTATCTATGTAACTTCATATTGATAAGAATTTATGGGATTTTTTAATCTCTAAAACGAATAACAAAATAACTTGAATTTTTATTTTTGTTTTTCTTAAGAAAAATGAAATTACAAAATAGCCAGAGATATAATAAATTATTGAAAAAATTTCTAAACGACGAATTTATTATAATATATGTAAATGATTTATTATGACATACTGTATACTAGTAATTTCAATGTATTTGATTCGCAGAACAATAATGAATTTAGACATATGTGCTTGAGCATTCATTATTCTGTTGATAGCTGAGATATCCAGTTGTAAATCTGGAGAGCTTACGCACGCGAATATTTATTCATTCTCATAACCTGAGAGTTGGTACGTGACAATTACGTGAAGGTTGACTATTCTCTCAATGAAAATCTTCTTTAACTATAATTTATAATGAAATTTATGATTTATTTGAATTTAGTGTTTGGAAAAAACAAAATAAAAAATAAGTTATCTTTAAGATAGAGTTGCCTTCAGGTTGATTATATAACATTGTTTAAAATTAATCTAAAACAAGAAAAAATATTCAATAATTGTTATTACAGTGTTGTTGATGTATTGGATGAAGATAATTTAATATGTAAATTATCTCATGGTTAAATATGCTTATGGTAAGGTCATTTTTTGTTTTAAGATATAAAAATGATAATCGACATTATTTAAACAATATACTTTTAATTGGTAAATTAAAGCATTTAATATACAGTAAATCTAAGATATGATTGTCTATAATTAAGAGTTTAAAATTTGTATTTTAATTATCAAATGTTGTTCTATGTAGTATTCAATATATTTTTTAAAAATAAATTAATAAAAATATTGAAGAAAAAAATTACCGAACAAGAATGTAAAAGAGTAGCTGTTTATATGATTTTTGTTATTTTAGATCAATTGTATTTTTAATAAATGAAGAAGTATTAGTGAAATATGAGAGAAAAAATGAGATTTATTATACCTAATGGTTGAAAGAAAAGAAATGATGGGGTACCCAATTTAGGGGTCTAGAGTGACGTCCCTGAGGTAAAGCTTGAAATGCTCCATCAGATTGACAGAAGTACTCGCGACGAAGTGACTCCTTCCAAGTGATTTAGTTAATAAAATACTCTGTTGAATTGTACGTGCAGGTCGACAGCTTCTACTGTTATCATTGTACCAGAAAAAAATTTCCTACAAGATCGTTAGTAAAGCGGTAACAAATATCGCGTGTGATCTGTGAGTAAACACTTACTTTACCAACTATCCTTTTAAGATCCGGTTATTATGAATAGGTAAGTACTATTATTTTAATTTTTTTTTTATCATAAAATTTACAGTGTTATTTTCTAATATGTTTCTATTTATATATATATATTTAACCTTTACAAATATTTATTACGAAAAAAATTAAAAATAAAAAATTAAATACTTTATTATTTATAAATAAATAAAATAATAAATATCTCACGGATTTGATAGAGTGTATCGACCCGCAAATTTGATGAGACATTTCCGTAGACCGGAATCAATGCGTTAGGGTTGTTTAATAATAATTATCTTTGACAATACTTCATAAGATTATAACTTGTAATTTCTATATAGCAATTTATATTATCTATTATATTGAGTTCATTGAGGATAATTTTTTAATAAAATAATCTAATAAATGATAAAGAAAAAAAACTGATATTAAATTTTCAAGTTTACATTTATTATTAATTTGTTATTTTAATCATAACATGCTGAATGAAATCAGATATTTTATGACTAATACATTTGTAATAATTATTTTTTTATTATTTATAAAACTTGATTATTTTAGAATAATTATAAATCGCTACTACAATTATTAGTAATTAACTAGGATATAAAAAAATTCGTAATAAAAACAAGTTTTTTATTGTAAAATTCATTCATGAATAAACAATAAGTAATGATTTTTCAACGTATCCCTTATTATCGGGATGACATGAAAAATTCATTAATTTGAAAAAAAAAAAAATAGAATTTTCAATGATTTGCGTACCAATAGTTCATTAAATGTGCAATAATGAAAAAAATCATTGGTATATTTTATCAGACTAAATGAAATTCATACTATTAATGAACAAAAAAAAAAAAAAAATATTCAATGATCAGTATAATGTCATTCATAAAGCATATTCGATGAATGAACATTCAAAGTATGTTATTATATTATTAATAACGTATAAATAGTGCCCGTAAGGTACATATTATGTTTCGATAAATAAACTGATTCGAGTAGCCACATGTCCTTATCTCTCTCATCTCTCATTGATACCATACGTTTATTTAACTTCGTTTCTCTAATCATCGTGATAATGCACGTGCTAACAGGAAGTAAAGTAAAGTTATACGTGTAAGCATCTTATTATGTATAATTACAAGAATAGTAAACTATTTAGTATGATTAGATGTAAATAAGTTATATTAAAAATTCTTACAGTAATTTTTTTAAAATAAATTACAAATAATATTTTTTATTTATCAAAAAAAAATAAATAATAAATACTAATTAAAAATTGTAATATTTAATATGGTATTGCATGTTTTGTGAATTTTTTATTTTTATGTTTGTGATCTTGAACATGTTGTTATTAAATATTGCAATTATACCTCTCTCATCTATACCAATTCAGATCATTATTGTCAATTAAATATTACATTCTCTCTTTTTCTATTTACATTAATAACTGATGCAGTTTATAATTTGCATAGACTCTCTCATTCGATCAAGATTCAAACACTTTTAGACGAATTTTTTAAAAATAAATCAATACCTTGATATTAATATCCATGATTTAATAATAAATATTCTGCGTTGATTTTTTGTGGTATCGAATCGTGTTTGTTTTTATATTCCAATACATCGGTAATGTTGATTATGATGTATAGTATTATGATGAATTAATTTTACGAGTGTGTCATGGGAGACGAGAAGTAAAGCTAACATTCACTTTTCAGGGCTAATTGGAGTAACAAATGCGTCGATTAATTTAGGTCATTATTCGCAGTTTTAGAAAACAAGTGTGAGAATTTATGCCAGACTAATTATTATTTTATTAACCAATTTATTTTTTATTGATTTTATTTCTCAAAAAATCATTTTTTCAGTAAACATTTTAAATAATCATGGTAATAATAAACTATTTACCTCTTTTGTCATGTGGTATACAGACCCGAATCACTGATCAGTAACAGAGGGTTATTGCTCATCATCAACCTTCAGTCACGTGTCTACTATGTAAACTTGCCAATCTACGATTCAAAATAAATCTTTACATAAACTAACATGGAAAAACTTGAACATTTCATATGACAAAAAATCTTTTGATTTATTATTACAAAGTATTCTGGATAAAAATTCGTTTTATTATCCAATAAAAAAAGACGTTAACATTGATGTTGAAAAATATTATAATTTGATTAATAATGTCAAGTGATTGATATTTTCATTTAATCCAAATACCTAAATTTTGAACGTTATATAAATGACTGAAATTTCATTTTTACATTGTCGTGCTATGTTACTGCTAATATTTGTCTCAAGACACATGTGATTATAAGATTTACACTCGTCAGATGTTTGATTTACGTTAAATTTACGCAATTATTTTATACGACGAGAAAAGTCTTAAACAATAGAATAAAATGTTTTTTTCTTTCTCTGATAACTTGTTATTGTTAACGAACAATTAAATTAAATTCACACAAATCATTTCTATCGATTTCATTATGATATTATAAATAAAATCATTAGATCAATTTAAAGAGATGTAGAAATTTTTTTTGAAGTCATTTGACATAAAGTAAATGATATTTTATAAAATAAATGATTGCTTTTTCTGTAAAACCATCAAGTAATATATAAAAAGAATGATGATTTAGTGATTTGATATCAAATCTAGAGCTTGACTGATGAGAATTATTAAAGCCCATTCAGTACAAAAAGATCACCGATTTGATTTGCTGTTGCTCCTCTTATCATTCCTTCTCTCCCACTGTCTTTCTTTCTCTTGAATTCAGTTTACCATTTGATGATAGTATTATTGAAAGATAGAGAAAGATAGTTATTACTTGTCTTTATATTTAACATTGAGACAGAGTAAGAAAATATCTTTTGGGCTATACTGTTGATCAAATTGCAGAGTGGGGATGAATTCGCGATTGCTCTTCGTATATAAGCTTTCAGCTTTGTCCTCGCACTTCGGTTGTTCCCATTCGGGCAACTTTTCCAAGACTTGGCCAACACCACACCGTAAGTTTTAAAATAATATTTATTTATTTTTATTTTTATTATTATTAATAATAATTGTAAGTGCAATGTTTTTTTTTTTTTTCGTTTGTTAGACTACTGATGATGATAATGACAATGATGATTATGTGATGATAATGATGATAAGATGGTAATTACTGAATACTGGTAAATAAAGATATTCAGTGGCACGAATTAAAGGATTTCGTCCATCACATTAGATGTTCGTGTTCCATGCGTCATCGTCAGGGTCGTAAACAATTTATTTTTCATGGTGTAAAATATTTAAAGATTATTTTAAAAGTTTCAATTGATTCAATAAAGTTTTGAAGCATTAAACAGTTTAAAAAAGAAAAATTTATCACACTACTTTGTCAATTGAGACTGTCTTTAGACATTTCTTTAACGTCATTCATTTTGTATAATTTTTACTTTTTTTCAAACAATAATAATTAAATTGAATTTTTTCATTTATTTATGTATTTAATAAATTAAATGATAAGAAAGAAAATAAATATTGCATTTTAAACCTTTATGCATTGTAATTGTAATGCTGTTGATCAGTTACGCAACATCAAGTGATACATTTATGAAAAAGTAGACGATTGGACAATAAAATTAATTAAGTAAAATGAACGAATTTTTTTATGAGTTAAAAATAATAATATCAGTAATAGTAATTTATATAAATACTATTTTTTGTATTTTAAATCATGACCTTGAGTATTCGAGAAAACAAATATTAGCATAATTTTTTTTTTTTTTAGACTTTACCAGAAATTTTTAGAGTCTCTTTGATTCATCTCTTTCTATTCTCTTCATCACGTCAAAATAAACGTTATTTATTTTTGTTTATTTTTATTTTCATTACAAGAGAAAAAAAAAATTTCTTATTTTCTACAATTGATAATATATAACTGTTTATAAATGTTTTAATAATTAAAAACAATACTATTGACACTTTTTATTATTACACTAATTGTAAGTAATTAACCGGAAGTTTTGATTATCAAAATGATTAAAAAGTACACTTATATCAAAACTTCTCACTGATAACTGTTAATCTTTAACAAGTAGACACTTAAACTCGTGTATTATCAATGTAGCATCATATAAATTATTATCAGACTCATTCAGTCACACGACTATTAAATTCATCTATTTTTATCCTTTTACCCTTTACAATCGGATTACTTTTATTTCAACAAATCATTCTTTTTTCTCCACTATTTTGTAATAAAACAAAACTAAATATCAACATCAATAGATCTCGAGAAAGAATTTTTTTAATCAATCAATTACATATTTAAATAAATTTCTTTATTAATAAATAATTAAATAATAAAAAGAGATGACCTATGCTAATTATGATGTGTTGCAATTGAATAACATACATATACTTATAAGTTATCATCAGTTAGACAAATATAACACATATTTGCAGTCTACTTAGTGGGGAGGTATCGTAGTTGCAGGTATCTCTTAGATGCCTGAACTATTTTCATACTCATTTCATCTTTTTACACTGTCACTAACCGGTTAAATTTTCATCCTATAGTGATATTAATCTTGTCGTGGTTTAACGCATTGTCTTGAATTGAATAATCACTTTGTTTTAATTAACTATCGTTTACTAAATAAACAATACATTATTTATAATTTGACATTATATTTTATAAATGAAAAATGTTATCAAAATATTCTAACTATATTATCAATACTCTAAGTGGTTTAAACAAATTATACAATCATTGTGATGCTAACAATATACAGTTGTTTAACATAAAATAAATTATTAATTATAAATTAATTAAACAAAGTGAAAATTAAAATAGTAGTTGTTCGAGTGATTAACAAAACAGTGACACTAAGTTAGTAATTAAAAATATTTTATAATCACTCATTATTTTTGAAATTTCCATCATGTTTTGTAAGTTGAAATCATTTATTATTTATATTTATTAATTAATTAACAATGACATGATAATTTAATTTCTTTTTTTAAAGTATAATAATACTTTTTTTTTACAATGAAAAAAGTATTCTTACGTACGTTAAAATTTCTAGATTAAATAATGATACGTATAATTAAAAAAAAAAGATCAAAGTTATCAACTATTTTTAAATCAAGGTTCTAAAAATTGTGACATGTATGGCTGTAAATCTAATGAGTTAAGCAAAGTGTAAATTCCATTTTTTCACACCGTTCACTTCGATATTTGTAATATACTTTGTTCTTCTTCATTATATATCAAGATAAATTCTATGAAGTTTTGTCTGACCTTGATTTTCATTTTCTACTGCATAAATCTTTTAAGCCTCGAATCGCGTCAGTCTTCCACAATGTTTTTCATCATTTTCATGTCTACTAAACTCAATAAATTTTTTTTACTAATCAGGCTCTAGTTTTATGCTTAAAAATGTAATAAAAATTCACTTAATATTCTATTGTTTTCGAGATCATTGAAAATAGCATTTTAAAAAAAAAAATATCTTCTCAGTACTTGTATTTAGATGAATAAAAAAGATTTATTGACTTTAGATATCTTAAAATAATACGTGTAACCAGATCTTAAAAGGTGTAAGAAAAGTTTTTTTCTATTTTATTTGACAATTTGCATTATTTATTGTATTACTACGGGTGTTAAAATCATTTATTATTGTTTTTGCAATTGTTATGACTCTTAAATGGCCAATATCAGGTATGGAATAATCATTTGACAACAGTCTTTTGTAAATTTCATCAAAATCAGAAATAGTTAAATATTTTATTGTAAATAAAAGCATAATTTCATTCAAAATATTTCATTCAAACAAATTTATTCATTAAAGTTATTAAATATCAACAATAAATTATTTTTCTTATTTTTTAAAATTAATACTTCAAATATTTTTCTTCTTTTAAAAAAATATTAAATATATTCACTTTTTTATTATTCTTATCAGAACACTTAAAGTTCAAAAAATTGTCAGTATATTATTATTCATCAGTAAAAAAGTAAAAGCTGAATAAACATTTAAATTGTAAGATAATTTTTTTATTTATTCAATTAATTATCGAATAAATATATCATGTTAATGTCAAATGACGAAAAAAATCATAAGAAGATATTAGGGCAGAGAGTGATTTTTTTTTTTTTTGATAAATATATTTGTTTGATTGAAAAACAATTCGTTTTAAATCATAGAAATATAAATAACTTTAACAGTTCTCTATATCTATAAATTATATTGTGCTTGTTATTAAAATGAATTCAATCTAAAGTGTTTTTGAAATATTTTGAGCTCTAATTTTAGTTAAAACTAAAATAACATCCCATATTCTTCAACATACAGTGCGAATTGAAATTTAAAAAATCTAATAACAAATATTTTTTTCCTATCATGAATAATTATTTATGATATGATTAATTTCCAAATATTAATAAATAACAAATAATTTATAGAAGTTTTTTTTTTAATTCTTTTTGGTTTGCCTAGATGTAGGGATATTTGTAAGTACCCTCATGACCGTGTGGCCTAACGGATAAGGCGTCGGACTTCGGATCCGAAGATTGCAGGTTCGAGTCCTGTCACGGTCGAAATTCTTTTTTAAATTAGTTAATTAATAATATAAAGCATTAATTATTTACAGTAACTTTAAGTTAGATAATTGTATTGCTCTTTAATAAAAGTAAGCAGAAATAACTAAACTACAATCAGCCATACAGAATTAAATCATTCTTTCGATTTAAATTTAAGTTAAATTAAATACAAAAATTCCAATAGCATGTTGTTATTTATAGGTATTAAATCATAGATATCAACTAAATAGCTCACAGCGTAAAAAATAGCAGTGTAGATTAAAATAGAATAATTAAACTCATGGGAATTAATTCACAATTGCAAAGAATCATGATATTTTTCATCTTCTATCTATGATTCTTATTAATAGGTAGACGTATTCACCACAGGATTCATGATTTTATTTGTAATTTGCATTGCATCTGTTATTATAATTGTAGTAAATTAAATCTTGTTCAATATGTTCGTACAATATAATTATATTTACCAGAATGATGACTTTGGTTGCTTTATCTAGCACTGCAAAAACATTGGTTGATGTTTAAAATTTATCAATAGTTCTAAAAATGTATCAATATTATTTATCATATTAATATTAATATATTTTCATGAAAAATCTAATTTTGTTTGTTATTTTTGTCTTATTCTAGCTCGCGTGTGAACGCAAAACTAAGCCCCGTTGTTAAGAAGCAGCAGAGCAGCGCAGGATTAGCAGGAAAATTTCGCCAAAATCTTCAAAAAAAAGTTCTGACTTCTTCATAAACCTATCAATTACATCAGATTGATTATTTAATTCTCTTCCAAAGCGAAACTCTTCCAACAGTGCCGACATGTAGAATGGTAGAAAGTGAACTACACTCAAAGCACAATAATAGTGAGTTGATAACATTGATTATTAATGATGTTGTTGATGATAAAATAACTCAGTGATTCATTCTAATTATTATTCCTTCACAGAGTGTGATGTAAAAGACAATCGATTAAAACGGCTGCGGTTCGAAAGATCTAGAACTTGCCGGGATGGATCAAAGGGTAAAACTCTAGATCCCGAAAAAGGATCTTGTATTAAAGCTGACTTTGAAAAAGCTATTGAATTTAACTGGTAAGTTCAATAAAAGAAATATTTAACTCAAGTAAAAAATCCTATTCTAGTTGATCAATTTAAACTGTTAGGAATATCAATCATACAAAATGATTGAATTACAGAAATTTTCTTGAAAAAATGTCATATCATTTCAGAGTATGGAAAGTTTCACTACTTCTTACTCGCAGTATGCGGGTTCGTTAGTACGAGTGAGGAGATGGACGTAATTTCTATGTCTTTTATCTTACCAAGTGCACAATGTGACTTGCATTTGAATACCGAGAGCAAAGGGATGGCTCAGCTCCATCATCTTCATTGGCATGTTGGCAGGGGCTTATGCATGGGGCTCAGTGGCAGATGCCTTGGGTCGACGAAAGGTTCTTATTGTTATTTCTTTTATGAATGCCCTCTGCATCGTAGCGTCCAGTTTTAGCCAATCTTATGAATTATTTCTGTTTTTTCGCTTTCTCAATGGAGCTGCGTAAGTATTTTTATTATCTTGTTGAAAAATGTTTAATAAAAATGAATATATAATCTGATGAAATTCTCTATGTATTTCAGACTAGGCGGTAGTGGACCAGTAATATGGTCATACTTTGCAGAGTTTCAACCAAAATCCAAACGTGGATCAATGCTGTCATTTATGGCAGCATTTTGGACCCTTGGAAATTTGTTTGTGGCTGGACTAGCATGGCTGGTTATCCCTCATGATATCGGTATCCACAGTAAAATGTTTACATTTTAATTCTTGGCGAATTTTCCTGCTAATCTGCGCTGCTCCCTCTTTTATTGTGGCGGGACTACTTCTATTACTCCCTGAATCTCCAAAATATCTGCTATCACGTGGTAGATATGAAGAAGCTCTTAATATATTCCGGGTATTTATGCCATAAATACTGGTAAACCTCGTGATACTTACACAGTCAAAGAATTAGTAATCAATGACTTTCATGAATTGGAGTCAGTAAAGTCTGATGCCAAAGAAAAAAATAAGTACAAGATTATGCTGAGTGACATTATAGACAATAGTAAACAATTATTTGTCTCACCAATTTTACGTTTCACTGTAATATCAATTATCATTAACTTCACTTTTCATATTGGTTATTATGGTCTTATGATGTGGTTTCCGGAACTTTTCAATCGGTTTTGATCTTTATAACCAGCATTTTCCAAATCAAACTGCCGACGTTTGTGAAGTTACTGATTTTTATATAAAAGTTAGAAAACAATAATACTGAAGAAAATAGACCGTGTGATAGTAAAATCGGTGAATCTGTTTTTATTGAATCACTTATCACTGTTGCTTCTGCTATTCCTGCCAATATTGTCGCAGTCTTAGGGATGGATCGTTTAGGTCGCAAATTTTTTTCTTGGTAAGATTTTATTCAATTATTATCATTTAATCTCTTAGATTAAATAATAATAAACATGATATTTTTGTGTTTAGTTTCAGTACATTATCTTCAGGTGCATTGCTCTGTCGGTCTTTATTTTGTTTACAATAAAATTCACAACGTAGTAGTCTCAGCTTTCTTTAGTGGTGTAATTAGTTGTGGTAATGCGGCTTTGGATTGTCTTATTTACCGAAGTATTTCCAACTAGCCTACGAGCAACTGGAATAGCTATTTCAATGGTTGCTGCTTAGATTAGGCGGTATTATTGGTAATATTGTTATAGCCCAATTGCTAGACATGTACTGTCCTGCACCTACATTTATCGTTGCTGTTCTTCTTATTGGTAAATTTACTCATTTATAATAATTCAAGATAAAGAATAACAGTACTAATTCAAATTGTTTGCCATTACAGGAGGAGGTTTACTATGTTTATTTTTACCAAACACAACGCGGGAACCACTTTCCTGACACCAGTAAAATCACATACATCGTTCATATTTCATGGATAGTCGTAATAAATTTTTATAGAACGTATTAAACATTAAAAGAGACATAATGTTAATGGTCACATGTAGAAAAACAAAAAAAAACACAGGGTAGAATATTATAACTCAACACCTATTATGAAATATTCAATTTAGATTAGTGATATACTTTCATTGTTTAATAATAGAAAAATGATTTTATATAAGATTAATTCTGGAAAAATAAATATGGGCAAATGTGAATGGCTGAGATGGTTGATTTATATTTTTAATAATGATGACGATGTATGTGTATGTATGATAGAAAAAATTATACAACAATATTTATAGTGACTCTTATAAGTGCTCAAATGTTTTTAGTGATAATAAGTTGTATCTCAAATATTTTTTATTATTTTCAGAGTATTATCAATAAAATTAAAATATTTATGTATGTAGATATATATATGTATGCATATATATGTACAAATAATATATATTATCATATATATATGTATATATAATTTAATCATCAATAATTGTTTTATGATTCAAATGATTATTTTTGGATTATTTGTGACATGTGAATATATCACGAATAAAAAAATCTTCATAATCTTATATTTGTTTTTTTTTTTAGGACTTCCTTTACTCTATCTAATAGATTATGTAAATAAATCAATAAGAATAAAGGAGAAAATATGTAAAATAGAAACGACGTAAAATTTATCAATAATAATGTGCTTTTTATTTCCTTGCACAATTACAGATCAAGATAACTTGATGATAGAACAATAATGGTCGAGTCACTTACTCTCTCAATCATTTTTTCTTTTTGTCGGGCGAGCTTCTTCTTACTCAATTTCTTCTTCAATGGTTCTTCTTCTGTTGCTTTAGTTACAACATTCTTCTTTCTCTGTGAGAATTACTTCTATATGACAAGGACTACTCATATAAGCTGAAAGTAATTGAAAGATAAAAATATAACAACCTATGAATAATAATTATTTTATAACATCAACTTGTTATTATAAAACATACGATTAATTCGGCCATGAGCTCGGTATGTCTTACTACGTAGACAAGGAGCTTGATTTACTTGAATATGATCAATAACTAATCGATCAACATCTAGACCTCTGTATCGGCATTAGATTCAGCATTCCTCAACAATTGGAGTAAGAATTCAGCTGATTTTTTGGGCCATCTTCCTAATAAGACAAATAAATACTATTTAAAAAAAATATAAATACACTATTTATGGCAATGCTTATTAATATTAGGATGATAAGAAGCTTATTCAATTGAAAATAGCATTTATAACATTGTGTATGCCGAATTGTTTAGCTTGAGCACACCTGCCAATTCCACCATTGATTCTTCTGAAAGGAACACATTCCTTGTGTTCAATGACATTTTTTAAATATTTTTGAGCTCTTCTTAAAGCCATATTTTAATAGCACGAGCGGTTTTCATGAGTGTTCTGTAATATTAAATTTATATCAACAATAATTTTTAAAAAAAGATTTAATGAATTGTAAAATATTATTTTATGGAAAAAGTGTAATAAAGATTTAAAAATATGAATAATTAATAATTAATAAAATATCAGAAATAGCTTCTAAATTATAAAAAAATGTTTATTTTCAAGTTATGATAGTTTCAGTAATGGTCATAATTTTCTGCAGACAAAAGAGAGGTTAGGTTTTGAATTGTATACATTGAATTCATTTTTTCTAATTTACCTTGAAATGAACACGTAAATTAGAACCCCGTGCCTTGCAGGATTTGGCTGTATTAGTCGGCTCTCGAGAATATCGGCCCCATTATGTCCTATAATTACAATAAAAATTATAAATATCAATGTAAACTACTAATCAATACAAGAAATGCACAAATGTACAGATTCAAATTTCAACTATCACACAACTTAACACTCAATATTTTATATTTATTTTCGTTAAAAATAATAACTACTGTTCAAAAAATCATTGTGAGATATTGGTCTTTGAATTAAATGTGTATAACATTAATTATTGATAATGATTGATTTAAATAAAACTTGATTTTCTAAACAAAATTCAGAAAACTCTACCTTTTGACAATATGATGTTAAAGGGAAAAAGACGTGAGCGCACACGAGTTTCAGCGGTATCCACTTCCGGAAAGATGGAGCCAGTGAAGCTGAGTGTACGTCATCAAACATATTTGTGTGCCCGCATAGCATTTCTGATTTTGTAATACATCAAAAAATTACATATATTAAATATACATACATGCATGTATTAATAATCACAAATTGATGTTTGTAACAATTAAAAATTTATAATTTTAAAAATCTTTTGTTCAAATAAAAACACTCAACTTTGGTGAACAGTTTAAAAGTTTTACTTCAAAAGTATGTACTAATAAGTGACTCAGACTACCAAAACTGTTGATGAATAATTTTTGTGCGTGATTAGGATATTGATTGACAGTTCAATTTTTTTTTCATAGTAAAAGAATATTTAAAAGATTCTATTTTTTCGATTGTAAAAAGTATTGTATTATGTGATAAACTTTCTTCGGGAATATTCAATAAGATAAGAGTATAAAAAATTATACAGTGTTGATTAATGATTCAATTATTGTGTTAAACAAAGTTTTAATAGGAAATTGAAAATTTGGTGAATTGTTGAAGTTTACGTAAACAAAGTATTAAAATGTCAAAAATAAATTAAATTTGACATTGCCACCAGGCTCGATAGAAACCTGCTTCAGCAGTATCGCCATTCACCTCCATGTTACCATCACTTCCTTATTATCCGGAACCACCTGTGATACTGAGTAAATTTTTAATTCATTTATTAATTCATAGCTATATTTAATTGTTAAATAGAATGATTAACTGTTACTTTAACTATATTATTTATTAAAGCTTTAAAGAAAATATAACAACTATTTCAATACATTAAACATTTCAATCATATACTTATAATAAATAATATTTTATTAATCATTTAATACGTATAATTTATCAACTATTTATTCAATGATGATTGAATTAAATAAAACTTAATTATTAATATGTATAATATAAATTTCAGTGGAGTTATGGGTATAAAATAAGTATTGATGCTATACAAGAGAGATTAGAAGAATTGGAGATGGATGAAGAACAAAGGAAGCGACTTGAAAGTTTTTAGGACAAAAAGAAAAAGTTGGAGTAATTATGTGATGATGACTTTGAAAAATTAGGAGAATTAGGGGCAGGAAATGGTGGTGTTGTCATGAAAGTTAGGCCATAAAAAATATGGTTTAATTATGGCGAGAAAGGTATAATATATTATCAAATAAATAATTAATTGTCTTACATAATTTATAATATAATTATTTTTTCAGTTGATACATTTAGAAGTAAAACCAGCAATTAAGAAGCAAATCATTCGTGAACTAAAGGTACTTCATGAATGTAATTTTGCTCACATAGTTGGGTTATATGGTGCTTTTTACAGGTTTGTCG
This sequence comes from Ips nitidus, assembly GCA_018691245.2. Classification (NCBI taxonomy): domain Eukaryota; kingdom Metazoa; phylum Arthropoda; class Insecta; order Coleoptera; family Curculionidae; genus Ips; species Ips nitidus. The sequence goes on from JAGUCG020000150.1 coordinate 16,774, forward strand.
ATCAATTTTACATACATATTCATCTGATTTTCGACTAGCAATTGTAAATAAAAATGAATTTTTATAGTGATGGTGAGATTAGTATATGTATGGAATATATGGATGGTGGATCTTTAGATTTAATACTTAAAAAAGCTGGAAGAATACCAGAGCCAATATTAGGAACTATAACATCCGCAGTAAGTTCGTTTTTTTTTTTGTTCTTATTTTACTCGTTAATAATGAATTATAAGTATTCTATAACTTTTTAAACCCATTCATTAAACACATAATTAAAATATATATTCTAATAGAAATTTTTATAATTATTATCAATGAAAAAACTCATTAATAATATAAATAATTTAGTAGTTTGTTTCTCTTGCTATTATTCAATTTGGAAATTTTCTAATACACAATCGTCGAAATTCATCATACATCCATAAAAATAATCCAAGAGGTAAAACAAGGTAAAAACCAATGAGGTTCAAGAGGACGTGTTTTTAAGACTTTTCCTATTCCTGGCATATACAAAAAAAAAGGCGGTCAACATTATTTCAAAAACAAACGATCCATTAAGAAACCAATTTTTCACATTCCCTGATGAAATATTGAATTTCTTCTTGTTTTTACACATAACGAGATCAATCATCTGAGTTGTCACAATGGAAATAAAATATCCAGTACGTGCTTCATTCAACAAATTATACGGTTTTCATAACTCCAAGTTTGTCCGTAGAATCTCGTAAGTCTGTGATTGCTTTATTTTCCCAATCTGTTCTTAATCCAAATAAATCTTTGGGTAAAAATCCATGAAATGCAAGAATCATAAAATATATTAACGAATCCAGCCAATGCTTGAGTCATTCCAATTTGCCCGTAAGCTATTGATATTAATCGTTTATTTACTAATTTATCATATTTAGGATTTCTGGGGTGGTCGTTTCATAATGTCAGATTCAGCCTTTTCATAAGCTAATGCAATAGCAGGTAATAAATCTGTACCAATATCAATACAAAGTACTAATTCAATAACAAAAGGCAACGGAATTGATATAAAAATACTACTTAACATAGGAATCATTTCAGGAACACTTGATGTTAATGTATAGGCAATTGATTTTTTTAAATTATCAAAAATTTGTCTTCCTTCTTCTATTCCAGTAACAATAGATGCAAAATTGTCATCCATTAGTACCATATCTGCAGCGTTTTTTGCTACATCAGATCCTGCTATACCCATTGCCACACCAATATCCTGCTTTTCTTAATGCTGGAGAATCATTAACTCCATCTCCAGTTACTGCAACAATTTCTCCTAAACGTTGACAACTTTCAACGATCAATAATTTTTGTTGTGGAGATGTTCGTGCAAATACAATTTCTTCATAGTTTTAATAATATTATCTAATTCACTGCTATCCATATATCTTTAATTCAGATCCTGTGATTATAATTGCTTCAGTATTTGAATCTCGGGTATTTGACTCAGAGATTTATCGAGTCTAAGAGCTTTTTCATATTGAGTTTCAATTGACCTTCTCCAATTATTCCCACAGCTTTTTGCGATTGCCATTGCTGTTACTGGATGATCACCACGTTACCATAATTAACTTTAATTCCAGCAGCTCGACAAGTATTAACTGCTTCTGGAACTGCAGGTCTCGGTGGATCAATGAGACTAATTAATCCAAGAAATCTATAACCATCGAGAGGAAAAATTGTAATTTTCAGGATTTTCTGTATTAAAAACATAATTAGATCCATATCTACTTTCTGGTAGAAAAAGATCACAGTAAGCTAAGACTCGTTCTCCAAGAAAACCTAATTCAGTACAAGCCCTACGAGCTTCTCGCATATCGGCGTTTGTAAAATCTCTTTGATTTACCAATCCATTAACAGAATTGTTGAACAAAAATTCCATTATTACTTCTGGAGCTCCTTTAGCATATATATAATATCCATTTTTATCTCTATGGAATAGACATTTGATATTTATTGATTGAAGTGAAAGGAATTTCAGCAAGTTTTGGATAAGTCATACGAAATTTTTTTGTTGAATGTATATGCTCACAAATTTTATACACCTGTTTCTGATGCATCACCAATGAACGTCTCTGTCTTCAATTTTTGTAAATACTTCTGAATCTTTACGAAATTCAGCTCTAAGACATAAAGTAGCTGCTTTAATAATTGAATGAAAAGCCGGCTTTTCTAATAACAAATCTCGTTCAGCTCCAAGAGTCCAAGAGTCTGGAGGAAAATTATGTCGAATATTTCCAAACCACATATTAGATACAGTCATTTTATTCTGTGTTAATGTTCCAGTTTTATCAGAACAAATTGTAGACGTTGATCCAAGAGTTTCAACTGCTTCTAATTTTTACCAGGCAATTTTTATTAGCCATTTTTTTAGCTGTCAAAGTTAAACTTGTGTGTAAACGGTAACTAAAAGAATTTCTGGAACATTTGAAATTATTATTCCTAATAGATATGTAAAACCTTTAATAATATTTGCTTCTATAATTAAAGATAGTCCAAAAAATACAACTCCAAAATTAATGCAATAAATGTAACAATTTCAACAAAATGTCTTATTTCTTTAGCTATTGGAGTTTCTTCTTTACTAACTTGAGTTGCAAGACCAGCAAGTCTTCCTATCATTGTTTGATCTCCAGTAGCAATAACAATTCCAGTTCCTTCTCCAGTTACTGCGTAAGATGAAAAGAATGCTACATTTTGTGTCTCTAAAGGATTTGAATCTGTAGGAAAATATGTTCTTGGAAGAGATTCACTTTCGCCAGTTATACTGGAATTCTCTACTCTCAATCCATACTGATCTTATTATTCTAATATCTGCAGGAATCTTATCTCCTAATCTGATCTCAACAATATCACCTAAAACAATTTTTTCTGTTGGTACATTTTTTTTTCACACGTTCCTCATAACTAATGCAAAAGTTGGAACCATTTTTGTAAAAGACTCCATTACTTTAGTATTTTTACTTCTTGAATATATGCAAATAATCCTGATATTACACAAATTAATATTTATTATTACACCAAAACCATTCGATACCTTCTTCATCTATCGTGGACCCTTAGCAATATTATTCCATAAAGAACAAAACATAAACCGCACAAACCCAAAGTAAAGCAGCAAATCCAGCAAACATACATTTAATAGTTTTTATATACTCTGGTGTTTATTTTTGGTGGACTTAAAGCATTTGGAAGCTCACGTATTCGATTTTCTGCTTCTTCATCAGTTAATCCTGTTTCAATATTTGTATTCAACTTTGTACAAAGATCTGCTAATGGAATCATATGATCATCAGTAGTAAACTCTTGATGAAGATCAATTATTTCATCATCAGTTAATTTTTTCTTTTGTATTTGTACTGTTGATGGTCTTTTGGCTGATAGCATAGAACTAGCTTGAGCCATATTTATTAGTTATTTTTTATCTATTTAATGTTAATGGAGTTAAAATCAATACACTGAAGTTATTAAGTTTTGTTCATTGATTTTGTTCTTTTTTTTTGCTCCACTCTCCTTCTTTTACTCCATTAGTAATTATATTATTTTTTCAGGTACTCAAAGGATTAAGTTATTTGAGAGATAAACATGCTATAATGCATCGGGATGTGAAGCCAAGTAATATATGGTAAACAGTGCAGGTGAAATAATAATTTGTGATTTTGGAGTTTTCTGGACAATTAATAGATTCAATGGCCAATTCATTTGTTGGTACCAGAAGTTATATGTCGGTATGTACAAAAAATATGCTTTATTTTATATTGATATTAGATATAAATATATAATTTTATGAAAAATTAGCTGACAAGATATTGATTAATTTATAGCCAGAGCGATTGCAAGGTAGTCATTATTCAGTTCAAAGTGACGTCTGGTCTTTGGGTCTTTCTCTTGTTGAAATGGCTATTGAATGTATCCAGTTCCACCACCTTTGATACAAATACTTTAGTTTCAATATTTGGTCACAAGCTCTCCAAGTTTTACCAAATGATACAGCAAAATAATACATCCACACCAGCACAATCTCCATCTCACAGTAACGATAATGAATTATATAATTAATTATTTAAATCATACATTTTTTTTTATATTTGATTTTTTATAATATAGATGCCAACAGTCCACGGCCTATATGGCAATTTTCGAATTGCTAGATTACATTGTGAATGAACCTCCACCAAAAATTACCTCCAGGCATATTTACTGATGCTTTTACAGATTTTGTTGATAGATGTTTGAAAAAAAATCCTGCTGAACGAGCTGATTTAAAAACATTAATGGTATATCAATTTTATTTTATTCATCACTTTAATAAAAAATAATCTTTTATTAATTAAATATATTTTAATCAAATATATGTAGAATCACGAATGGATAAGAAAAGCAGAAGCTGAAAATGTTGATATTGCTGGATGGGTATGTCGAACAATGGATTTGCAACCAACTCTCCTACTCGTTTAGCTAATGTACTGTCCTGAATAAATGTCACTCTTACATACTTGACAAATATATACGCGTTCAGTACTCTTAAATCAGTTTTCAAATTTACTCTGATTTGAACAGTGGCATTTTAAGTTGAAATATTTAATTTTCTGAAAAATTTATATAATAAATTTAAAATATAAATCATATTAGAAAAAAATTGAGAAATTTATCAAATAGTGTACTGTAACTGATTATTGGTAATAACCATATTTTTATGTAGACAAATATGGAACAAAAGATAATAAGAATAAAATGTGTAACTGAAAAATTGAAAAAAAAAAAATTTTTTAAGCATACTAAATAATTATATAACTGCTTAAGATATTATCTATACATTGTGCGCCACTGTGCTTTAATAATTTGTTAACAATTATGTGAATTATAGTTGTTTAATTATATTAAGTTACCTTATGAAAGTATGTAAGACAAAAACCATTATTATGTAAATTGAGTATAATATTGCAGCCATTGCTATATGTTTACTGTGATAAGATTAGAGTAACGTTAAATTATAGTAAACCAACAGGTAAATGAATTAATTAATGTAAAAATATAATAATCGTATAAGAGTATAAAACTATAACAGATCATACTTGAGATTGATTAATTAATCAATTTAATTCACTGTCCGTCTTGTTCTTAGAAAATCTGTACCTGGAAGCTATGAAGTTTTATTTTGTTTCAAGCTCCACTATGATTTTTTAAGATTCAGTAGGAAGAAAAAAATAAAATAAAATAAAAAACTAAATAAAAACAACATTTAAATATACGTAATGTAAATATATCAATGATTCATTGATATTGCAAAACAATTAGTTAGCATTGTGAAAAGTATTAAAATTAAATTTTATAATTGTTAAAAAAAAGTTGTTATTGTAAAATAATTTTACTTAAAGTGAGTAGATAAAATGTTTATTTGATTTTTTTTTACTTTCATTATGTATTTTGATGGAAAATTTCTTACGTATTAAATTTAAATTAAATAAAATTAAACTATTAAACTAGTCAAAATCTTTGATAGATTATGGCAGAAGTCTACATTAAGTGAATTGATAATGATGAAGAAAATTAAAAAAAAAAGTTAAAATAAATAATCTCAATTCAAGGATCCTTTATGAGAATTTCCATTACAAAAAATTTAATTTGTAAATATTAATTAACTCAAGCCTTAAATATTGGCTTTTAAAATAAAATCATCTCAATGTACTGCAAGTGCAAGATAAAAATTAATGATCAAATAAAAATAAGCGTTGACTGTTAGTTAATTTATGTGGTAAAGCGTCAAACGCTCAAGAACTCATTCTTTATATTTTATTTTTCAAGGCTATTAATGATGGTTATTTTATTATGTTATAAATATGTATCCATAATTAATTCATCATTTATAAAAATTCAAATATAGTTATTAATGTTTTGATATTTTGCATCATCGGTATATTAAAAATAAAATTAATTTTATTACAAAATTTCTGATTTGTTTTAATATTGTATAAATTTAAAAAATTGACTTTAAATATAAAATTTGAATACTTAATTATTGTATAAAAATTGAAAAAATTATTATAAATTCATTGTTAGAATAAATTTTTTCAAGTTTATCTGACAGTATATTATATAATAAAATATACAATGATACAAATTGATTAGAAAATACTCTATGTAATTCATTTATTTTACTTTATATGAATTTTTTTAATGCCAGATAGTATCGAAATTCAACAAAAAGGACACATTTAATAAATAGTATACTATACATTCATTTCATAACATCACACACAAAAATTATTGACAAATCTATTATAAAAAATAATAATTTTACCATACACATATAATTAACCAATATAAACATTAATAATTTGTAACAATGGTGATACTTCTGACAGGTTTGTTACATTTGTATTAGTTTCTCCTATAATAATTTTAAGAATCTTGTTATTAGTTCGTCGTTTAGTTTCAGTAACAGCAGTCTCTAATGTTAAATTTGAAATTGAACATTTAGAAACATTGAGAAATTCTAAGTTATTGGCAATTTGAATAAAATTCATTACCCCAGCATCTTCAATTTTAGTACATCTTTGGCATTCGAGTTGTTTTAAACCCCGTAAATCTGTAAGCGCTTCATCAGTCACTTTATCCAAACAAATCATTTTGAGTGTTTCTAATTTTAATAAAGAAACTAAACTACTTATACCTATATTAGATATATTATCACAAAAACATTATATCTAAGTAATTTAATTGTTTACAATGCATAGAAATTTTGATTAATAAATCATCATGTAACTGCATAATTCTCTGAAGATTTAACCATTGTAAATTGACCAGATTTGCAATAGGATACATAGCATGTACTGATATTAATGGATAGATTGCACTAAATTCTAAATTTTTGATTAGTTTGTTTTTTTCCTATTACTTGTAGTGTTTCATCTGTGATGCAAGTACAGGTAATTTATTGTAAGAGATTGTAAATTAATAAATCTTTCAATAGCATCATTTAAATAAGTTGATAAAAGTGAATTACAACGTTTAAAATGAAGTTCTTCAATTTTATTTTCATGTAAGTATTTTAGACATTTGCCACTAATATGATGATCACCTTCAATACCAAGATGTCTTAAATTTGTATTTGAGAGAGAAAAATATCTGATAAAGCTTTCTCGCAAGGACCAGAAAGTGATTTTCATTACAAATTTTTTAATATTCAAACAGTTTGTCAATTAAAGAATTAATTCCAGATGGTGATAATTCTAACGCAGTAATATCTATATAAATTGTAAATTTTGGACAAAATTTACCAACATTGTTATTGTACTTGAGCTTAAAATATGAGGTGATTTGAAAGATTTAAATGTGTTAAATATTGTCCACATCGAATTAAAAACTTTTCTAAGTGTATTTGTATTTACTAATGGAAAACTGTACTTGAAGCAATCCCCAAGTTTTTGTTTCCAAATCTAATCTTTTCACTGCTCTCCAAGACTCTTGACTGAGAATTTGCCATCGTTTGCATACTATTATAGGTACAAATATAAAATATATCATATAGTTGGTAATATAAAAAAATTCATAGATAAACTTCTTGAGTTGATAAAATTACTTACCTCTTCCATACGTACTCTATCAGCAATTGGAAGGTATAAAATATTTTAACTAAGCAATCATCAATTTAAAACATTGATAGGAGAATCGAGATTCGTAATTGGTTCAGATTCTTCTTTTTCTTCATCACATTTGAATTATCCAAATTATTTTTTTTAAACTATGAATCGTTTTTTTATTTTCAATACTATCAGGTGATGCCATGGGTCTGCTGATAAGACTTTAAGAATACGACGGGTGTAAGTGGATTGTACTATAATAGGCAGCTTTTCTAGCTCTAAAACATTTTCTTTCTTTAATAAATAAACAAAAAGTATTTTTTCCAAAATAACTTATTCACTTACTCGACAGCACTTTCAGCATCACTGTAAGTTATAATAACCAAAACTACTTTTTCCATGAGTTCGTTTGAGATAACAACTGTCGATTTTTTCCAAAAACCGAAAATAATTCTTCTAAAATCTCGAGTTGTTGTCTAATAATCATAAATCATTTTTAATACATCTAATTTTGATAAACTTTAACTTACTAATAATAAATCTTACGCGATCTGCCAAATTGCTAACAAAGAGTTTTCTAATAGGAACTCCATCTTCATTAAATGGTGACGGATCTCGTAATTCTCTTTCTACATGAAAAGAAAATTTTATTAAAATAAATTATTAATCATTTTAGTTACCAAACTTGATATTAAAAATATAATTTACCCTGTTGCTTTAGATAGGGTACTACTTCCATTGTTTTGAACAAGTTGTCAAGATCAACAGAATCCATTATTGACAAAGAATTATAACAATTTCTGGTGATTTTGTAATAATTAATTCTATAATTGGTTCAATTAATAATTTAATTTCTACTGATTAAAAGGAAAATTTATAACAATTGAGCAGTAAAACTACAGTTATATACGTGTATATATGTATAGTACATAAAGGTGCTATCAAAAATACATCGAGAGAGGGTCTCTGGTACTGAGATGTCAGAATTCATGCTTAAACATGACAGGACATATGGTGAATTTGTGCTAAATAAAATTTTGAATTTTTGCTGAATCATGATTGTTTAATGCCAAATTCTTTTTGAAGAGCGTTCATTATAATAAGTTTTCGAAATACATTGTCAATGTAAATACAATTTCAATATAAGTTCAGTATTGTTAATAAATTCTTATCAAACCTCAACAATAGAAAAGAATATTTGAATCTTATCTTTAGTCTTGTATTCACGCATGCGCCGAATTGGTCAATCATAAGCAGCGACATCTATCGGTTGATAAACACGTACTTTCAAAATTACTGAAATTGATCCTGAAATATCAGATAATTGAATATCTAGACAATTGGTGTTTTCTGTTTTCATGTACATATGTATTGTCTATCAATCAGGTAAAAATTTTATAGACGTTGAATGCTGTATTTATTACGATAATTGAAGAATTATAAACAATTCTAACAAAGGTAAAATATAATTACTCACATATTTGCATTACTTCAACATATTACAAATGTTTTAACCGTAGATAAGAAAATAATTACGTAATCGTAAAATTATCTACTAAGATTGTGATTTTACAATATACATATTTAGTAAAACAGACATTACTAGCTCAAGTATTTCCGTTTATTTTAGTAACTTATTATTAATTTAAAATGATGATCGTCATATAAATAATTTTTATGGTAAATTTTTTTCACAGATGTCTGAAAAACGACTGTCAAAACCTTTGATGCGAGGTCTTTATGCAAAAAAAAATCAAAAATGCATATTGGACTTGCAATAGCATGTAGTCTTCTATCTGGTCTGGCTTGGAAAGTTTTGTACATGGACCCACGAAAACGAGCTTATGAAAAATTTATGAAGTATACAATCTTAAATTTTTTATTGATCGAATACTCATATTTTTATTTTTCTATAATATTAATAATTTTTTTAGCTATTATGATCCTGAAAAACATCTGAAGATTATGATGGATGCTGGTTTATTACAGTCAGCTCCGAAATGAACATTCTATTAATAAATAAGTAGTGATAATAACTAAATTTTAATTTAAGTCATTAAATGATATAAAATACTAAAAAAGTCATGAAAATGTATAATTATGACACCTATGTTGAAATAAATGTATAATATAAAAAATAGTAAAAATTAAGAGGTTAAGTTAATGGACGTAAGATTTATAATAAAAAAGATGTCGTTAGTTGTTATGTACCCACAATGCTCCGCGCCATTGATTTGAGCATGTCAGTTGGTTGCATTGCAAATGGCGGCTCCTTGTTATTGTTCATGGCGTTTTATGACTTGTCCCTTTATATTGCCGATTATGACGAGTATTTGTGTGATTTATACGACACACCGTGTCCAGTGGATGGATTAATTATCCTACTTAGTTATAATTGGTTAATATAAAATTGAAAGGTTCTGTGATTTAATGAGATCTGTGAGCGATTAATCCCGCACGAAATTGGAAAGAAATGGGGTAACGTTAAAATCATTCTGTATTCATACGGTATCAAAGCACCCTATATCAGTGTAAAAATTGTATCATACAATACTCAGTAACATATTCTTTATTTTTATCATTATTTAGTTATGTGTTTTAGCTTGTGTTGTAATTAACATTTTCGATGAAAAAAACATAGAATTTATGTGCGGTTGACGGTGCTATCATGAGCATGCTTGAGTCCACTTCATGTTCGCCTCCCCCGACGTACAAAATGGTGGCCCCCTCGATCTCAATGGTCTAGATGTCTTATTTATACTTGAATCTTTAGAAAATTTCATTTAGTAGTAAATATTTTCATCAAAAATTTATTAAACAATATATTTCGTGATAACTTTACTAATCACTTTAGATATATGATTTATTTTATAACCTATTTTCAATTTCTCTGAAAACTAAGCCGCTCTTCTGTATTCTAAAAGCTTTCAATAATTATTTGCTAATTATTTGAATTACATTCAAATTTATATTTATTCATTTTATCTCGGAGATAATATTACTGAGCCTCCTATGATCTTCGTTATTTTGAAATATTTTATTTTCATTTGTATTAATTGATGTGATAATAAACCACAATTGCCATCAAATTATAACCTAATGCTATTATTAGTGTTTTATTTTGTGTTTATATCATTTATTTAATTGTTTGTATTTACTACATCATTTTTTATTTCGCATTTACAATTTTACGGTAAAAAATTTCAAAAATATATTTAAATATT
>JAGUCG020000151.1:0-27251 GCA_018691245.2 Ips nitidus
TGCTCGCTGGGAGTCGTGTCAATGCGTTTCGTACACCTTGACTTGTCCTGGACAGCGGTTGCCTGGATTTTCGCCCGCTGGCAATAGCTTCAGACACGGAGACGTGAGATACCCGGCATCAACAGTGGAAGACATATTGGACCGTGTATGAGGAGTCGGTTGATGGCTTGCGACTTGTGGTTTTTGTTTTTTTTGTTTTTGTTTTTTTGTTTTTGTTTTTGTTTCTACTGTTTCTGTTTCTGTTTCTGTTTCTGTTTCGCTCTCTGCTAATAAATCACAGACATCCCACGGGAAAGAGTCCAGCTCACGGGAGCAGCCTCTGGACAACACACCCCGTGTATCCATGAGCAAGCGTGCTGTGTAAACGTGCTGAAAACGGCCTTCCGGGTTCCCAAGATGGTGTGTATATATACGGCGGCGGGATCTCTTTCGGAGTAGACGCCGTACCTCTCCTCAGTCCAGGCGTTTGCCTCAGAGACGAAGGCCCAGAGGGCCGTCCGAGAAAGCAAGCCTGGGCACCGATCTTCTCTCGCCAGCCGACGGAACAAGACCCACCGGGGCGTGGGAAGTGGCAATGCCAAAAGCCGGAGTTCTTCCCCAAGTTTTTTCCATCATTTTCTGTCAATCAGAGCCTCTACAATAAGAGGAAAAACTGAAAATTCAAATCTAAATCTAAAAAACTTGACTTGAATCTAAGGCAGAAACACACCAATTGATGGACGGACTATAATGGACAAGAACCACGATCCTGAGAACGACGCTGCGGCAGTTGTAGATGACGCGGAGTCGCCACGCTCAAGTTTCGAAGAGGACGAAGCTCTGGGGTCGGCCAAGAAAGCCGTCAAGTTCAGTTCAGAACCACCACTGATTTCGAAAACAGTTTCAGGCGCTTACGAAGCCGCCGGTGAACACAACAGTCTGGATGCTGACGAAGAGCAGAGTACGATCCATAGGAGGTTCTCGACCCTGAGACCAAATTTCGAGCCCGGTGCGTTGGGAACCTCTCCGCCATTCCACCTCCTATCCCGGAGTCGTTGCCAACGACTCCAGGTTTCGAGTTGGGGAAGGGGGATATGTATTTCAACAGAAGAACCATTGGAGTTCCCAGAGCAGCAGCAGATGCTCTCCAGGGAGCAGTCGACCACGAATCTCATGAACTTGACCACCCAAATGTCAATTGAAGAGCCGCAACTGATGACGTTGAAAAATCCACCGAACAACTTGTGGAGAGTGCTTTCCACATGTTTGTGGTCCCTTGCTGCCGGATTGAGTGACGGTGCCCCAGGCGCTATCTTGTACAAGATCGAAGACCATTACAACATCTCGTATTCCATAGTGTCCATGATCTGGTTGAGTAACGCCGTTGGGTTCATCGTGATTGCCGCATTCAGCAACAAGTTGGACGCAAATTGGGGCAAGAGAAAGATGATCTCCGGTGGGTGCATTGCGCTTTGTTTCATGTACGCCATCGTCAGCTCCGGGACTGTGTTCCCCGTCATTTGTGTTGGGTTCTTCTTAGGTGGACTAGGCTTGGCCACCTGTTTGAGTCAGATGAACATTTTCTTGTCGAGATTCGACAAGGCTTCTACTTACCTTGGCTGGTTCCATGGTACTTATGGAGTAGGTGCCACATTGGCACCTATAATAGCTGCATCCATGGTCAACGCCGGTGTCAAGTGGCATTATTACTATTTGATCTTATTGGGTCTCACGTGCGTCAATGGGGTAAACTTGTGGTTTGCCTATCAAGGTGCAGACGAGGATTTGAAGCCATGGGATCACCAGGAGGTGGTCCACGATGACGGAAATGCCGGAGAGGTCTTGGAAGATGAAATAGCCTTGGGCCATTTCAACACCGACACCAGAGACGACCATTCCCCGAGAGGAAAGCTCACGAATCCCAGCAATGTAGTACTGGAACCGGTCATACCAAAGGGCGACTTCAAACTTGCCATCAGAAACTTCAGAACTTGGCTATTGACCTGCTTCGTGTTTTTCTACCAAGGTGCCGAAGTCAGTTTGCCAGGATGGTTGGAAACTTTCCTAACTGAGTACCGCGATGGGGACCCGACCAATATGGTTATGTCGCCTCTGGATTCTGGGCCGGTTTGACCATCGGCAGATTGTTCTTGGTCGAGCGGATACATAAAAAGTTCGGCGCAAAGAGAGCGTCTCCCTATTGGCCATCGGTGCAATCGTATTTGTCGCCCTTGGATGGGCCATCGACCATATCATCATCGAAGCTGTGTTGGTTTCCATTGCAGGTGTCTTTGTCGGACCTGTCTACCCGTTGATGATCACCATTGCCACTAGAGTGTTGCCAAGAAAGATTCCAAGTCATTTCATTGACAATCATGACCTCAGGCGGTTCGTCTGGCGGGGCGTTATGGCCGTTCTTGACCGGGTTTAATCTCCAATTCAGCGGGGCATTTGTCGTCATGCCAATGTTCATCGCTTTATTCAGCGCCATGTTCATGCTCTGGTTCATCTTGCCTAACCCGGATAGAGCCACTGTGAAGAGCCCATGGCAAAGACTTTTCTGAGAACGCTACAACGACATCCCCTTTCCACAGTGCCTTTAAATGATGATTATTTTTTGATAGAACTTCCGAAAACAGTAGGTGCCCGATTTGGCTCATCATCAATCTATTTTAGCGTAAGAATAAAAAAAAAATTTTTATTTTTCACATATAAAATTTTCTATTTGAAAAGCAGATATCATCGAACAGGAAGGACATTTATTAAAGCCAAAAAATGGATATCCACCGTTGTCGCTTCGTCGACTACACTCCACACACCATAACATCATTAGCATTTTCGCATCTCTCATCCACTAAATTCACTCCACTTGATCTCAGGTTGGCAGTCGGTAGAGCCAATGGTGATATCGAGATATGGAACCCTCGTTATGATTGGATACACGAACAGACATTGCAAGGGGGCAAGGGGAGATCCATCGAGGGTATTGTCTGGTCATTGTGGGAAAACAGCACGCCGCGGTTGTTCTCCATCGGAGGGTCGACTATTATAACGGAATGGGATTTGCAAAATGGGTTACCTTTGAAAAATTACGATTGCAATGCAGGGGTGATATGGTCGATCGCGATCAACGACGCTGGAGGACAAGATCAGTGTTGGATGCGACGACGGCAGTATTGTGGTGGTTGATATATCTGGTGGTCCCGGGTCGTTAGAGCACGAATCGATCTTGCAAAGACAGGACTCGCGAATCTTGAGCATCACATGGTTCGATAACGATTTGATCGTTGGTGGTTGTGCCGATGGTAGAATAAGAATCTGGACTACCAAACTGAGAATAGAGGAAGAATCGTCTCGACGTTGAGAGTTGATAAGTCCAAGTTGGAAAGTACCTTGGTATGGTCTGTCTTGGCATTGCCAAAGAAAAACCAATTGGTAACAGGTGACTCCACGGGGAGCATCAAGTTTTGGAACATGCAGCATTTCGTCCTTCAGCAATCCTTCCAAGTCCACGAACTGGATGTCTTGTGTTTGGCCACTGACCTCGAACAGGAGAAAGTCTTCAGTGGAGGTATCGACAGGAAGATTTTCAATTTCAATATGATCAGTAATGGTGACTCCCACAAGTGGATCAACTCATCCAACAGATTGTTACATTCGAACGATAATAAGGGCATGGTCTCCTTCGAGAGTAAAGGCTCGAACTTCTTGTGTGAGTGGCGGTGTCGAACGATCCATCGTTGTCAATTCGGTCAACAATTTCCACGATGGGCCCTACAGGAAATTGCCAATCATATTGCAAACCCCAAATGTCATAACATGTTCCGCCAAGAAGTTGGTCATCATGTGGCAAGACCAAACGATCAAGATCTGGAAAATCAACGAATTGGACCGCTCCAAGAAATTGATCGCCAAGTTGGCATTGGCTGATGAAGAAAATATAACGGCATGTACCATAGATAATAAATCAGGCACTTTCTTAGTTGTTGGAAGGTTGGTGAATATCAAAATGTTCAAATTGACAGAGTTGGACGACGGCGAATTCAAAGTGAACAAGGTCAAGTCCCCGTTTTGGAAAATTATAACGCCAGGCATTTACGTATCATTGAAGGGAAAATCTTACTGGTGACTTCCAGCAATGAATTAATAGCCTTCACCTACGACTTGGAAGAAGAGTCCTTGCTGGTCAGTGGGACAGTCGAATACGAATTACCAGAGGAGACCAAGGTGAGATCGAAATTACCATATGCTCAAAATATAAACAGTTTGAAAATATCGGAAGACGGAACAAGACTGGCAGTGTCAAGATTATCTGGATCTATTGAAATCGTAGACTTGGTGAAAAACGAAAGTTACCGATTGATCAAATTGAACAAGATTCCAATCAACCTCGAGTTCACCAAGCAAAACACCTTGATATTGATCAATTGTGAAAACAAGTTGTACGAATTCAACATTTCCAAACAAAGCTTGAAAAAACAAGACATCTTGACCTCGTGGTCGAAGAGAAATTCTGAATTCTTGCCGTCCAAGTTCTTGAAATTGAACAGCAAGTGTCAAGGTTTCTTCAAGGACAATTTGAACGATAAGAGAATTTGGTTGTTTGGTGATAACTGGTTGTGTTTTTTCGATTTAAATTATAACATTCCAATCGACGAGGCCAAATACGGCAATGCCAGTGCCAAGAATCAACATCAGTTGCAACAACAACAACAGAGGAGATTCAACAACAAGAAGAGAAGAAGAAACAGCAGTGTTGTGATGACGATTTCAGAGACGACGAACACAGTGGACGATTCGTTGAATGTCGAATTCATGGAAGCCGGCGAAGAGTCGGATGCAGATGAAATGGAATCCAACAATATCGAGATCATCGAGGAGAACGATATCGATTCCAAATTGAACAAGAATTTGAGAGACTTGGAGATCAGCAGATTGTTGAAAAATGGTGTTATCCAACAGGAAGATGAAGATGAAAGATGTTTTGGTTCACTAATAAGTACAGATCTTTGATGTTGTGCGACAACTTTGGGTACAACGAGATAATCGTCATTGAAAGACCATTGTTCCTATTACCAGCACCACCAGCTTTCAAGTTGAATAAAATCTTTGTCTAAGATGGACAAACAATACAAGAATAAACATATATAATAAATTTTCTGTACAAGATGTGTTACCTCTCATCCAATTTGAGGAACAACTCTTCCACCTTGAAACCAAATCCTGGCAGCGGAGCCAGTTCCAATCAACGTTTTTAACACATTTGTTATCCTTACCTCTTTCCTCTTTATTCGGTCCATAACCTTTATGCCTTTGAAATGCTCCTTGTACTTCTTGTACACTTCTTCATTTATCTGCTGGATTTGGAACATCTGATAATAAAGCCCATCGTGTTCATCGTACATGTACTCGCGGAAGTAGGCCAAGTGTCTCGCAATCTCCTTACCAACTCTTTCCAAAACGTCCCTGGCGCTTTTTGCCCAACGTAAAGATGGTAATCTGCCAACCTTCGACGATCAATTGCACAAAATACGACGGGTCTCTCCAGTACCTCTTGTCATCTGGGTAGTCCCTGTCGAAGAATGGCTTGTTATGGTCACAGGCACATCTGGCCAACTCATTCGAAGCGTTCAACCACTCGTCGGTTGGCTCAGCAGCGTACAACATGGTAGTTGCCGAAAGCGTGGTTCCAGTGTTATAAGTCCATTTCATGGTATTGGGCTTATCGCTGTTCATGCCAATCCCGTCCAATATACACTTGTCGTTCTTGTCCTGTAACACGTCCAATTGCATCTGATACATTTCTTGGCATACTCGATATACTCCTTGGCTTCATTTGGAAGAAATTTGGCAATTCTCAACGCCGCCAAGGCACACTCGGAAGTGGTACAGGCATTCACATAGTCCTTCTCCATATGCCACAAATACCTCCTCCGCACTTCTTCGAACTGTCCAGAACATATCCACCCATCAGAACCTCATCAAGTCTCGAGCTGCATCGAGGTATTTCTTGTTCCCAGACACCTCGTAGGCGGTGATAATGGCAGAGGCAACCTGTGCGTCGTCATCGTAGTAGATGTCCTTATTACCACTGAAATTTTCAGCGGCACAGTACCCGTGATACTCAGGAGACCTGTAGAAAAACAAGCTGTCCACAGCGGGCTCGAGCAACGGCATCAATTCCTTTGGGTATACTCTGCAGCCATCGACGATGGCCTGGACTGCCACGGAGACAGACCACACGTTAAACTTGCTCCCAATGCATCCAGAGCAACTCTCTCTGGCCACAAATCTCTTTTCCTTGTCATCCCAGTACTTGGCCCACAAGTTTTTAACCACGTTATATCCTTCGAGGGTAGTGTTAATCGGCATCCTCTGTTGTATGAAAATTTAGCTATTATATACTACACCGACGGGTGTGGAAGAAAGTTTTTGGGTTTTTTTATATTTGCCCAAATGATCATCGCTACCTAGATTACATAAGATCGAGGCAGAATTTCAGATGACATGTGCGGTGAAATTGATGTTTTCCGCTTGCTCACAACAACGCATCGGCGGGCAGTTCAATATACTTGGAAAGTTCCACAGATTATGGGCCTCCTCCCTCATTGCTCCCAGTGCTCTCTGCAACCTCCTTCCGATCGAATCTTCTTTCTTGTACGTCAGTTATTCGCCAGCAATTCGTGCGTGTGTCAAATCCCAAATTTCTCATACATTAATCCACCACTGTACAGTGTACGGATACCCTGTAGCCGGCAGCGATTATGAACCCGGTCAAGAACGCTTCGTCGGAACTGTAATGACTAGAATCAATCACATACTGCTGGAGAGTGTTAACCGAACGAAAACCCAGAACAAAAGGCTCACATGTACATTCACCTCGCAGATTGGCATTCCTGTTACTGTCAAGTCTTCAAGATTTCTGTTCAAGTTCTCAATGATCTTGACCTCTAAAAATCATGTAATTCCAAAGTATCCGAGGATTCTGGTAGGTTTTCAATCCTCGCAATGGGTGACCGAGTATCTTGATTGTCTCGAGGTTCTTTAATGTTGTTATCCCTCCCGAGAGCGATCAAGATCGTAATTCAACTCCAAATATTCCTAGTGGATCAAAGGACTAAGTCACAGATTTCTCAGATTTCCCCACCAACCATCAACGTCGTCCAAATGTGTCAATCCGGGGATTTGCTCAAGGCTCGTCATATACGTGTTTTCGAGATTCAAGACTTCCAACTTTGTACCTGAAAGGTCAGGGAACTCTCGCAAGGGGTTATGTGACAAATTCAAATTTCGCAACTTGGGCAAGAACTTGCCGAAATCTTCATCTAGTTCGGTGATATTATTGCGTTGCAAGGTCAAATACTCCAATTTTGGAAGCTTAATATTGGCCCATTGGCGTATTTTGCCATAAGTCAGACTTAGTTTCTTCAAATTATAGAGTTTGTTCAAGTCGTATGGTGAGACATGCAACACTTCGCTTTCACCTTCTTCATATGGAATCCGTTGCAAAAATGTTCATACCGAGATTCCAGGTTCTTTGTGACATGGTCAATGATTCGAGATTCGAAAATTCCCCCCTTTTTCAATGAGGACAAGCCACAATTGGCACTTACATGTTCCAAAAAGGGTAGATGCGGTAATGCATCAAAAATCTCACGATTAGTCCACCAGGTCATACGAGAGGTCACATTTCCCAAGTCAAAGTATCTGATGTACAGCAAATTTGGTTCCTTCATGAACAATTTCTGGATGTTTGACACATTTTTATCAACCTGTTTCGATTGCTTTCTTGCAAACCCCACTAATAGGTGCAAAGACTTCACTGGGAACCTGAATAAAGGCTTTGTTCTCAGCAGTATTTCCTCGCCGCTGAATCTTATCAATCCGTAACTGGCGATGATCTGATTTCCGATGATAATAGTGGGGTGTGCAAAGAACAGTTGCTCTATTATGGGGATCATCATGGAACACTTCGAACAAAGGAGCCAAACATGAGATTCCTCTCCCAAGAAGGACAACACCTTCAACTTCACTTCAGATGGGAGTCTCTTCATGGCGATGTATATATTTATATACTCAAAGATGAAAGGTCCTTGTTCTTTACTTATTCAAACCGAAATAATTATTTCCTAAAGAAAAATATTTTTATCTCATTATATAACTGATAGAATAGTGCACCTGGCAACCTCTTTCTGATCAGCGTGTTAAATACAACCACGGTACATATAGCAGCGTAAACCATTATTCTTCTTCAAAGACCATACAATTGACATAGTCCCACTCATCAATAGCATATTCGTACTCATCTTCCAGATAATTTACATGCCGCGCTAGCGAGAATGCGAGTTCTGCGTTTCTCATATCAGGGAATGCATCCTCCATATTCACATCGCCAGCAGAGAATATTGGGTTGAGAAGCATTTCTCTTCTTATGTCATTAAAGTATTCCATCTGGTCGTCATCCAACTCTTCGTTTCGCAATTTGGCCAAGTGCCTTAAAAAATTTGTTGGCATTAGGATATCGATCCCTCGAGTAAGCCCTTTCGTTGATCTTGAAAATTTTCAATTTCTTCAACTTGTGAACGTCACCCACTTTCTTGATCTTGTTGAAATTGAAACTGACCTGTTCTAGTTGGGTCAACTTGTTCAATTCTCCGATGTTCTCAAGCGTGCCGAAACTTAGATCTAAAATTTCGAGATTTTTCAAGCCGGAAAACATATTCAATAGTATTCAATGAGTGTCTGTTCATTGTAAGCAGTCTCAAATTTATCAAATTGTTGATACCTCGTAAGGATGTTACATCCTGACATGGAGAAATCAGGAGTTCTACCAAACCGGTCAAATTCACCAAGTTCTCGAATTGTTTGAAACTTCCGTTTCTGCAATCTTTCAAAAGTAACACTTTCAAATTTGGCAAATCTTCCAAGTTTTCCAACATGGAGATGTTGGTATTGCACAAATGCAATGAAACAAGGCTGGACAAATTGGACAAATTTTGAATTTTCAAAATGGAAGTCCCGTTTAAACTCAACTGCCTCAACTGAGTCAAGGAATCCAAGTTTTTTATTTGTATGATATCATGGTTCTGGTCAAGGAAAAGGCGCCTCAAAGAAGTGCAACCAATTCAAGTTCTCAATGGTTTGAATTCTATTCGCACTCAATTCAAGTAGAGTCAATTTTTTCAAGTTGTACAAGTTTTCAATCTTGAAAAGATTGTTATGCAGCAATCGCAAAGTTTTCAAGTTCGTGAGCTTGTTTATTGAACTTGGGATCTTCTCCAATGAGTTGTCTACTAGATTTAAAGTTTCCAACTTGGTCAAATAACCCCAATTTTGCACTGTGAGCAACGATGTAGAACTGCAATTTGAGCATTCTCAAATTCTGAGTACCTTCCAAGCTTGTATGCTCCATATCAGAGTATTATCCAATTGGAGCACTTCCAAATTCCTCAATCCAAATGGAAGCGTTTTGGCATCGAAGTGATAGAGCGAATACTCTTGAAAGAAGACAAGATCAAAACTCGAATACCCTGCAAGTTCTTCTCCTTTTTCAAGATCAGCAAAAACTTGTCCAATGCAATCTTGGTCGCAGCTGAGCAGCAAACCACCAGCAATGCCTCTGGCTTGTGTTTGAAAAAAAGCTCCTTCCGCTTCAATATCTCAAAATCACCAGTCATCCCTCGGGAGGCACGTGGTAATCATCGTCCGAGATGGAGATTAGCACCCTGGAGCTCCTCACCTGTTTGATCACATCGTCGTCGGGGAACACGAGTTGCAACTTATCCAAAAAGAGGTTCTCACTAGCCCACCTGTTTTCATCGACATGGTCGTAATCGAAGAATGGAACAGTGGAGACATGCAAATAATCGATCACCTTGAGCCTCAATTCCCTGGCAAGGCTGAGTACAAGTTGTTATTGAGGCCGTCGAATTTGTTACTGGCGACGCTATGATCACGAGTGGTCCCTGCTCCGTGCAGCAGCCCGGTCGGCTGGGCTGACCCCAATTGCCTCGCGAAAACCAGATCCGTGATCACAAGTACCTGGTCAAGGAACCGTGGCGGGATGGTCAATTGCGAACGAAACGCACTTTTAAGCTCCCGCAAGAGCTCGTTTGTATCCGACATCTGCTCCGCTCTGATCTCTCCAGCAAATTTGGTCTCAGGTTCAATTTGATAAAAAATCAAATTATACGAAGCGGAAGCCGCCCCATAAACCCGCATCGGGTAATTCGGGGGCGGTGTGCCTGACGTGTCGGCATCTACAAGAGAGAACACACCACACGGGTTCGGGATCGCCCCTTGGGGTGGCCACCGCTCCCATGGGGAGGCAGAACCGAGCGCTCACCCAGCATTGCAGATACTTGAATTGCAAAGGCCCTGGCGAGCGGCCTCCGTGCGAAGCACCGGGCCAGCGTGTGTGTTTCTGGCAGGAGCCGCTGGCAGCTCCTCGACTTTTACGCGTGTGGAGCTTTTTGAAAATGATAAAATTTGGTTTTTTCGATTTTCTCAAGGATAATTGACAAGAGAAAGGAGACAACCGTCCATCTCAGGCACCCTTGCACACACCATTGCACTTGAGCAACCACAGCACATCACTATGTCCTATGAGCACCAAGGACGGGGGCTACTGATCTCTTCGCAACAGCACTTCCGGAACCACGAGGACGAGTTCGTCTTCGAGCCCTCTCGAAAAAGGGTGAGTCCAGATCAGGTGTCCTCTCCCCCTAGTTCGATTTTTGAAACAGTACTAACAGACAGGCGTTTCGCAGAAGCAGATGAGACGGCACGTCGTCGTTACGGACACCCAACTTGAATAACTATGTGAACCAGCAGGTGACACCTATTACACAGTTGCAAAAGGACATTCTCGAAGAGAACAGCCCAGCCTTGTCCTCGACTCCTTGGGTTCAAGAAAATACACCCGTTGTCAGTTGGGAAGGACGGCGATTTCCACGAGCAAGTGAACACGAGTCCCTTGCATATAAAGAAAGCGGATGAAGAGCAACCTGTTGAAACGATTTCTGTTGGAATAGGGAATTCGCACTCCCTGAATACTTTGAACACTTTTTACTCGCTCAGTCTATCCACTCCTCGTTGGCATCGGAAGATAACGAAACTGCAAATGATGAGGAGGGCTCGAGTGAGGAATGCCAGTCAGACTTGAATTTGGGCTCAGATCAGATCAATCAAACCACTTTCGATGAGTCTGCGAACACCACTGTAGATACAGAGATCTTACTATCGTCAACAGCGCAGAGTTCAGGTCTACAACAGGCAGCACTAACAGCAACAGCAATAAGACTGAAGCCAAATTTTTGGTATTCACCAACCAATTCACAAAGGACAAACACAGCTCTTCAGTGACCACAAGAACCACTGCATCATCTTACTACGGTGATTACAACGATTCGTACATATCTGATCAAACCGACCTGGATAGAACTCCCATCGTGTCTTCGATGAATAAAGGAGAAAAATTCGAAAGTATAATACAAGAAGAGGAAAATGAAGATGCCTTTGAAGACTTGAACAAGACCCCATTGGTGAGGCAGATTGGGTTCGAGAATAATCCAACCCGTCAAATCGAAGCGCCTGTGGAGCCAATCACGCCCCCGGATGCGATACCGGCAAACACTCCTAACTCACATCAAAAAGAATACAAGGTGCTAACCTCTCCGCTCTTACATGACGCCCCTGTTTTTGAAGAAGGCTAACAGTGGGAAATTTCTTTCCAAATTCAAAAGAAAGATCAAACACTCCAGAGGTCAAAGTGTCAATGGATCCCTGAAAGCAGACCAAAATGATCTTACCTCAATGGACCATGAGGTTCCCAACCAAGAAATAGATCTGGATGGTTATCAAGCATATGCAGCCACTGTATCACCTCCTCCGCCGCCGCCATCACATAATGAAGCTGGGGATGATGACTTCAACTTTGTATCACCTAATCATATCAACTCGCTGAATACCGATAGAATTTCGAGCGCGTCAACATTGGATCAGAATAGCCATACAACCCAGGAGCTGATCGTGATGAAGCTGCCACTGAAAGATGTCATTTATGATGATGCTGACGATGATGACGAAGAAGACCTTTATCATCCGTTTAACCCAAATGGCAAGACGATTGACCAGATGTTAACTCCTGAAGATAGCACAAAAGACTCCCTTGCCCCACATGCCCTCATAAAAGCCGCAAGTGGTGATAGCAGTAGATCATATGCTCAATACGAGGATGATGATGAAGTTCACATTGAAAATTTGAGCCAAAATGACTTCATGGTAAGTGTTGATAGTAAGACAAAGTTGAAACTTTCTCCCGTAAGATCGCTCAGAAGAAGCCCATCCCCAGCTAAAAATATCAAATCACCAAACGAGCTAAACAAAGATATTTTTGAAAATTTCAGGCCGTCGTACCAACAGGATAACACTTTCAGGTCGCCGACTTCATCATTTTTACCCAGATAACGATTCACCACTGACAAATAATTTCAGTGTAGGTACTTCTCAGCTTGACAAACATAGCTTCACATCCCCAACGGAATCCAATTTCTCATCCACGAACGATAAGAGACATACCCAGGTCAAGTTGTTGAACAGAAGCACAACCAATTTGCGCCATACAAACAATGGTATTCTGGAAGAACGTGAAGCAGAGGATGGGGAAGAGGAAGAGGAAGAAGTGGAAATAACGCACCGCGTACCGGACAACCAAGAGCAGTCCCAACAACGGACCATTCCGAGTGAGGAGAGGATAACTAATGATGCAGATATTCAAAGGGAGTTGGCCAACCATGAAGATGACAATTACGCAAGGTTATTCTTGACAGCCACGCATCCATTTGATTCCAATTCGTTAGATTCTCAAGATGAAGCAGCAAGATGTCTCTCTTTTGAAAAGGATGACATTGCATTCATCCATGATATTTCAGAAAGCTCTGGTTGGGCAGAAGTGACCTTGCTTTCCTATAAGATTGAGACGGGATGGGTGCCTTTGAACTATTTCAAACCAACAATCGATGACTCAGACAAGCTGCCATTGATTTTGTTGTCAAATCAGCCGGTAACTTCCTTTCTAATAGACAATCACGTCCGATATACTCTTCTCGAACCGGGGAGTTGAAGGGATATTCCTTCCCGTATGCCACTATCGATAAGATCACAGTTGGTTTGAAGTATTTTTTGAAGGAAATTGGATGTTTGAGTAGTAAAAATGAGACCGTGTATCTTTCAAAGATAATCAGGGAAGTTCGTAAGAAGTTATTGCAAGATTGGCACATTCTCAGACAAAAGTCAAGAAATTATGTTGGTACCATGAACATAAGTAAGATCGAACTCTTGGAATTACTTGTTTACCAAGTATTGATGAAGGCAATCATGTTTTTGAATATTTGGAAATCGGAGAACGTGTTCAAGCCCAAATCGAACTTGAATAGGTTCAGGTTGGAGTCGAAACCGATGACGTATCTTTCATACACCCCAACATTGAGAGAAAGGGTGAAGGAAGATGCCACGATTTTCTTCTCCTACTTTAGTTTGATCATTGGTAGAATTGACTTGATCGAACATAACATGGCGGGTATCAGCTTGTTGAAAATCATCAAAGATCACATCGATTTACTTCTTGTGGATTTCAAATTCGTCATAGCGGCATCACTGAAAGTGATCAATGATGACAGGTTTTTGAACTCTTTAGATTCATTTGAAAAATTGATACGAGTGTTCGACAGAGACTGTGATGGGTTGATAGAGTTGACAAAGAGAGAATTCGCGAATGGCAAATTGGCATATGCCAATAACCTTTCCAATACTATCACATATGCTTATACCGAAGCGGGTAAAAGATTGTTGTTAACATGTGCCAAACTGATCATTGAATTGAACAAGATTATGCCTATCGAGATATCCTTTGCAAAAGATCGCGTGAAGGAGAAGGTCGATTACCAATACATTGATTTCCAAAAATTCAAAGTAGAAACAGCAGATTTCATCAGGGAGGCCTCGATTGGATTGTTGGAATCGACCAAATTCAACGAGCAATTAAAGAAAAGAAAAGGAGTAGTTACACCAAAATCTAAGTCCGCTAAGAGGTTTTCCATTTTCAGAAGCGGTAATACGGAATCATTACTGTTGACACCAGAAGGTATGGATTTGTTGGGCGAAATGATCAACAACGACCAACAAACTCTGAGTCCTTTGTTCAAGCAAGGTGAGTTCAACGAATTGACCGATGATGTTGACGTGAAGGATAATCCATACTATATCAAAAATCTTTCGAATGAGATATTGAAAGACTCAAGCGGTGTATTAATAGGTTCTTCTTTCAGGGGTTTGGTTTATTTCCTCACAAACGAATTGGACGATCCAAACCAACTTTTCATATCCACGTTTTTCTTATGTTTCAAAATATTCTCCAGCGGAGAAGATTTATTGGATGCCTTCATCACAAGATTTGAGACTAATATCAAAGAGACCCAAAGCTCTGCGGACATACGGATCAAGAATAGAAGGAAATTGGTTTTGAAAATGATCACCATTTGGTTGTCGTCTTACTGGAACAAGAAGGATGATTTCAGATTATTACCCAAGTTGATGAATTTCTTGAACGAATCTGCGTCTGATTTCTTGCCTTTGGAATCACTACAGTTGATCAAGTTAGTTGCGACGGTCATCACCAACCCTGCCGAAGGTCAGCTAGTTCCAAGACTGTTATTGCCCAACGATGAGAAGCAAGATAATAGATTTTCGGTGATAATGATGTCAACGGACGATGACGATTATGAATTGACCTTGATACAGAGTAACGAGTCATTGAACTCTTTGGCCAGTATTTCATCTTCCGCATTATCGAGAACAGATGTTCAAGAGATTGAAGGGATCAACAGCACTTATAGAAATATCATGGGTCCAAGCTGGGCTGCTACAACTTCGATAAACGATTTGATTGCCAATTGGTATCACAATAGAAATACCAGGTTGAGATTCCCGACTAGGCCTTTACTGTTATTGAATTATCACTCATTGGACATTGCCAAGCAATTGACGTTGATCGAAAGTGAATTGTTCAACAGTATCAAGATTGAAGAATTGTTGAATGAAAATTTCTCTGAAAAGAAGGTTCATTTGAATTTGTCCCCCAAATGTCCAAAGATCTATGATGTTCACCAACTCTTTGAGTGAATATGTCTTGGAAACGATTTTACAACCGGACATCTCATTGAAACAGAGACTGCGAATTTTGACAAAATGGTTGAAGATCGCTTTGAACTGCTTCAATTTGAAGAACTTCAACTCATTGGCATCGATCATGACTTCGTTGCAAAGTTTTTTGATCAGCAGGTGTGTCAAGATCTGGAGCATGTTGAATTCGAACTATAAGAAACTTTTTGAAAATTGATCAAGATCATTCAGCCGGACAAGAACTATTTGATTTACCGTAAGAAGTTGTTGAATTACTTGAACGATAAGGACCAAATCATTGTGCCATACTTGAATTTGTTTTGCAGGATCTCACTTTCATTGTCGAGGGCAATCCAAATTACAGAAATGCAAAAACTTTTTTGAACCAAAAATTGATCAACATTGATAAGTATTTCAAGATTACAAAGATCTTGGGTGATTTGCAAAGGTTGCAAAAAAACTACAAGACTACAACCACGCCAAACAACTATTTGAAAAAATCCACCTCATCCTCCGTGATACGGAAATCTTTATCCCGATTGTCCTTGTCCAGTATCAACGACTTGAACATGGACGTTGCGGAGATCTTGCCGTTACAAGAATTGATATTGGTTGAATTGTTGAAAATTCGACAATTGAATTTGTTAGACGATGACAGGTCGTGGAAGTTGAGTTGCTTGATCCAACCACGTGATAATTGAACGATTTTTTGATATATGTATAATATATATCATTTTTGTATTATTTTAACGATTAGTCTAATATTATCTTATCACATGCTACACAGACTTGGTATAGTTTGTCTCCACGATGTCTCTAACCAACAAACTCACCAGGGTATCGACTTCGTCCAAGTTCAAATTATCCATCTCGATGAATCCGCAATTCCAGTCCTTGGCCAACTTCTTTCCGTCATGTATCAATTTTGGCGATTTCAAGGGCGAATCGCAATGGGTGCAAACTATCACGATGGGAGGCATGAAGGACTCCTGCACGTGCGACACGCCCTGCCAATTGGTCGCGGCCTGTTTTTTCCAAAGCGATTTGACATTGTACACAAATGAGAAGATGTCGCCTTCTCCGCCATCTCCCATCCCTTCTTGTACGTCGTGTATTCCCTCCATGCTTCGTCTAGTATTTGTCGCATCTCTATCAACAAGCCCAACGGGTTCTTGGTCTCTTCCTCCTCCACGGCGTTATACCCGGGAGGGTTCAACGATGGGATGCAACTGTAAAAGAAAAAATAGCCATCAACGTTCCCATTCATATCGTTGCGCCACTGGCCACGATCAACGCTTGGCCGAATGGTCTCTTCTCGGCTCGTTGGCCAAATTGTGGAGTATATCAGGCGGGAGCTTGACATCCAAAGACGCTTCCCAAAAATGGCACGATTTGCGATGGGTCGAACTGCGGGGTGTCGATCAACTCAAGAGGATGGGAGTGATCTCGAACAGCGTCGGATCCGCGGATATGGCAGACTCGTCCTTGTATACAACGTCGTACAACGTGTTTTTCTTGATTTTCTTCATCTGCTTCGACGAGGACGAGCGGTGGTGGTGGTGATGCGCCTTCGATGGGTTGCTACTCAACTCGGCGTTCTTCAACGTGTTCAAGATCTTTGGGGATACAGTCACCTTGTCGTTGTCCAAGACGGCGAAGAACTCCCTCATACTGAGGTACTCGTTCAAGAGCAACTTGGCCGTCTGCTCGTTGACGAGCCACTCGAGTAGTATCGGAGTGGACTTTAGCGTTGGGTAGTATGTTTCGACGAAATTCTTGGTTGCCAAATTCTGGATAAACGTGGACTTGCCCACTCTGGAGGCGCCCAACAAGGCCAATCTGAGGGGCTTGGCCGACTTTGGTTTGGGGATCTCGTTCTTGTGTTTGGACATCCGGGAGACGGTGGGTGGGGACGGTGCTTAGTAGATGCGATGCTCTTGGGAATGTGATATATTTCAGTCTGGGATTATGCTTTTTTTTTGTTTTTGGCCTTCTGTTGCGAGCGGAAAGAGAAGAGAAGAGATAGCAGAGATAGCAGAGAGAGTGGGTGAAGATGAGTGAGTACACGAGGATGAGCTGTTGCCACGTGTGTGGAGCCGGGTCGAGCCTCATCTGTGCCGGCTGCATGAACCACCTGCTCTTGAAATACGAATCCAGCAGATCGACACCGACCACAACAGTGCGAAGTACGTGAAGGAGATAGATGGGATACTAGCGAATTGCATCAATCACAAGTCGTACAGTTACATCAAGAGCTCGGCAAGGACGCCAACGACTTGGCCACAAAGCTAGCCCAGCAGTTGCTCAACATCGAGATCATCAGTTGAAGAAGTCCCTATTGACGCATAAAGACAAGATTGACAAGTTGACTCTGCGGAACAATCTGATGCGGTCCAAGGTCGAGGAGAGGAAGCTGATGAACGGGAATTTGAAGAGGGAGATAAGGAGAGCGCAAGCGCGGTGACCAAACTGTACGATTCGAGGAGATTGACGTTGAGAGAGGAGATGAATAAGAGTTTGCTGGCGAACAAGGCGGTTTTGAAGCAGGTCAGGGCTTGGAATTGAAAACAGCGCGGGAGTTGATCGATTTGCACGATGTGGTGGTGAAAGAGGACAGGGTGTTTGTCTCCTTCGTTCCGGGGTGCCCATCAACGAGTATATCAATTACCAGCACCACCTGATCAATGCGGCTCTACTCAATGTGGCCAATTTCGCCGTGCAAATATGCTCACACCTGCAGTCTCCATTGACGTTCAACGTTTTCTACCCCAACGAATCTGTTGTGGCCAAGATCAACGCGAAGCAAAAACATTTGGAAATTTGTCGAGTACAACCCCATCATTCGGAACAGAAATGAATGCTATCCGTTGTATTTGTTGAAGAACATCTACGATTTGAACAAGTATGAATTGGGGCTTTTCACCAAGCTGGTCGCTTGCTTGATCTTGGACCTTGTGGCGATGATACATCACAAGGGCTTCCATGTCGAACCGTCGGTGTACAATTTGGTCGACTTGGGCCATTTGGTATGGAAGCTCATTGGAAATAATGACGACTCGCCCGACAGGAAGGAGTCTTTCTTGAAGACGTTCTGGAATTTGCAAAAGTACAAGAGCCACGTCACCAAAATCGACATGAAACAGGGACGTCCCCAAGATGAACGATTTCCCGGCGTTGAAACCTTCAAAGACGGTCAATCCCAAATTGATCAACTTTGAGATATTGTCATCGCGCTCTTCAAACTACTCGCCTCGGATATCCAAAAGTTCAGAACAGAGAACTCGGAGAAGCTCAGGCAGACGTCCATCGGTGCTGGTGTCAGCCGTGTTGACAATTGGGAGGTTGTATGAGAGGATGGTGTTATCTGCGTGTAAATTTCAGTACTAGATAATGACGATAAACGATTCTTCAAGAGGTGTCAAGCGGGTTGCAAACGCCGGTCAAATCCTCTTCTGAGGCGGAGATACCATATTCCATGCCATTTGGGACGCCCCAGGGTGACAGTTCGAGTGGCAGGGGCTCCAACGGACCCACAGTGGTGGGTGTAAACGGTGTCACTAACAACACCAAGTGGCTGCTTTTTTTTTGCTGAGTGTGTGTTGAATTTTTTTGGGCGAAACAAAATTCGAAAAGCGACAATTTGTTAGTTTGAATGTGAACTCATTGGAAGTATATATACAGAATACATTGCAATGGTTTTATCTGATAAAGAGCTTTGTAAGTAACTGTCAGCGGGTGCGATTGACCTTGGGTGGTCGTTTGATGTTACCGATAGCGGTCTCAATTATACTAACTGAATATTCCCTTGGCAGACGAGATTAACAAACTGGCAGTGAGCAGAATTTCAGAGTCAAACCACGTATCAACTACAACACCGTTGCCGGTGTCAATGGTCCGTTGGTCATCTTGGAAAACGTCAAGTTCCCCCGGTTCAATGAGATTGTCAATTTGACCTTACCGGATGGAACCCAACGTGCTGGACAAGTATTGGAAGTACGTGGTAACAGGGCCATTGTGCAAGTCTTTGAAGGTACCTCGGGTATCGATGTCAAGAAGACCAGAGTCGAGTTCACTGGGAGAACTTGAAAATCCCAGTCAGTGAGACATGTTGGGTAGAATCTTTGATGGTTCCGGTAGGCCTACCGATAACGGTCCAAAAGTCTTTGCCGAAGACTATTTGGATATCAATGGTTCGCCAATCAACCCGTATGCCAGAATCTACCCGGAGGAAATGATATCAACAGGTATCTCAGCCATTGACACCATGAACTCCATTGCCAGAGGCCAAAAGATCCCTATCTTCTCCGCCTCCGGTTTGCCTCATAATGAAATTGCCGCACAAATTTGTAGACAGGCCGGTTTGGTCAGACCAACCAAGGATGTCCACGATGGTCATGAGGAGAATTTCTCCATCGTCTTTGCCGCCATGGGTGTCAATTTGGAGACCGCCAGATTTTTCAAACAAGATTTCGAAGAAAATGGTTCCTTGGAGAGAACCGCCTTATTCTTGAATTTGGCCAACGATCCAACTATCGAAAGAATCATCACCCACGTTTGGCATTGACCACAGCTGAATACTTGGCTTATCAAAACTGAGCGTCATGTCTTGACCATATTGACGGATATGTCCTCATATGCCGAACGCGTTAAGAGAAGTTTCCGCTGCCAGAGAAGAAGTTCCTGGTAGAAGAGGTTACCAGGTTATATGTATAACCGATTTGTCCACCATCTACGAAAGAGCTGGTAGAGTCGAGGGTAGAAATGGTTCCATCACACAGATTCCAATCTTGACCATGCCAAACGATGATATCACACATCCAATTCCAGATTTGACCGGTTATATCACCGAGGGACAAATCTCTGTTGATCGTCAATTGAATAACAGAGGTATCTACCCACCGATCAACGTTTTGCCTTCGTTGTCGAGATTGATGAAGAGTGCCATTGGGGAAGGTATGACCAGAAAGGATCATGGTGATGTCTCGAATCAATTGTACGCCAAATATGCCATTGGTAGAGATGCTGCCGCCATGAAAGCCGTTGTTGGTGAAGAGGCCTTGAGTATCGAGGATAAGTTGTCCTTGGAATTCTTGGAAAAATTCGAAAAGACATTCATCAGTCAAGGTGCGTACGAAAACAGAACCATATTCGAGAGTTTGGACCAAGCTTGGTCCTTGTTGAGAATCTATCCAAAGGAGATGTTGAACAGAATCAGTCCAAAGATCTTGGATGAGTTTTACGATAGAGATAGAAGTGCCGATGAGGACGAAGAGGAAGATGCCAACCAAGATAAGAACGGAGACTTGATCGATGCTTGATCACCCTTTGCTCTCCATATTCTACCAATGTCGTCATTGACCACCACAACAATAACAACAACAACAACAACAACAACAAGCTATTACCTTCGTCATCATTCAATCAAAAACAACATCGAAAGAGAAAAGAAAAACATTTTGGATTTTCCCACGTATAGAAATGCTATTGCCCCTCCCCCTCCCTCCCCATATTTTTTTTCCTCCTTGTCTTGACATTCTCCATCTATCCGTCGACTGGTGCTGCCATCCCTATATAAGTATATATGACATGTATGGGCCCCTACGAATAGATACACTTTCACTTCTGTCCGTCCTCGTCTGGTAACCGAAGAAACAAAAAGGAAGTGCACCCCGGGCACAAAAAGAAAGACGACAGCCCCTGAGGCGGAAATCTGGTCTAAAGTTGCTTAAAAAAACAGAGAAAAGAACCGGATAGAATTTCTACCACATCATTTCCACCACTTTACAATTCAATTCCGACTTGTGCGGTTCAAAGACTGAAAGCATTGAGTTCAGCAATACTATCGAGCACCAACATCAGACAGAGACCAGAAAAATGGGTAAAGGCGACGTATTAGTAGTTAGCAACAGAATCCCAGTTACCATCAAGAAGTCCCCAAAAACCGGTAATTATGAGTATACAATGTCATCAGGTGGTTTGGTGACCGCCTTGCAAGGCTTGAAGCAGCAGTTCAAATGGTTTGGCTGGCCCGGATTAGAAGTGCCAGATCTGGATAAGGAGACGGTGAACAACGACTTGCTGACCAAGTTCAAATGCATCCCGATCTACTTGAGCGATGAGATTGCAGAGTTGCACTACAACGGGTTCAGTAACTCCATCTTGTGGCCTTGTTCCACTACCACCCTGGAGAGATGAACTTTGACGAGCTGGCATGGCTGGCATACATAGAGCTGAACAGCAAATTTGCCCATGTCATTTCCGAGCAGGTGAAGGACAATGACATTGTCTGGGTCCACGATTACCATTTTGATGTTGTTACCGCAGTTGTTGAGACGTCTACTCGACACCAAGGGGCTCAAGAATGTCAAGATTGGGTTCTTCTTGCACACCCCCGTTCCCATCTTCTGAGATTTACAGAATATTGCCTGTGAGAACGGAGATTTTGACCGGGTCATGAGTTGTGATTTGATCGGATTCCACACTTATGACTATGTCAGACATTTTTTGAGCGCTGTACAGAGAATATTGAACGTTAACACATATCCAAAACGGTATCGATTACAAAGGCAAGAAAATTCATGTGAGTGCCTATCCAATTGTATCGATGTCGATAAGTTTGTCAACGGGTTGAAAAAAGAGTCCGTTATCGACCGCATCAACTCGTTGAAACAGAAATTCAAAGGTTGTAAAATCATTGTCGGTGTGGACAGATTGGATTATATCAAAGGTGTTCCCCAAAAATTGCATCTGTTTGAAGTGTTCTTAGAAGAGCATCCGGAATGGATCGGGAAGGTGGTGTTGATTCAATTGGCCGTACCTTCCAGAGGGGACGTCGAAGAGTACCAATCTTTGCGTTCCAATGTCAATGAATTGGTAGGTAGAGTCAACGGGCAATTTGGAACTGTGGAGTTTGTTCCTATTCATTTCATGCATAAATCGATTCCGTTTGATGAATTGATCTCGTTGTATGCCATCAGTGATGTCTGTTTGGTTTCCTCCACCAGAGATGGTATGAACTTGGTCAGCTATGAGTATATCGCTACTCAGCAGGAAAATCATGGTAGTTTGATCTTGAGTGAGTTTGCTGGTCTGGCTCAATCTTTGAACGGAGCGATTATCGTCAACACCATGGAATATAGAAGAGTTGAGCGATGCAATCTTGGAGAGTTTGACAATTCCTGAAGAGAAGAAAAAGGGAAACTTTGACAAGATGTTCAAATATATCAGTAAGTACACTGCTGCTTACTGGGGAGAAAACTTTGTCAAAGAATTGAACAAAATCCAAAATTGATCCGATGAATTTGATTTGCTACCACCTTTGTCTCTAGATTTTTTTTTTATTCTGTTCCCCCACTGTTTTGTATTTATTCAGTTCTTACTACTTCTGTTGTTGTTGCTTTCCAACCTCGTATAGATGATGATGATGATGATGATGCTGTTGTTAAAAAGATATAATAGCCCAAAAAAAGCGCAATAAAAATTAAATTTTTTATCTTTTTTATCTTTTTTTTTTCTTTTTCAAATTCCAGAAACACCAAAAAAACAGTAAATTCTACATATAGACCCCAAGAAGTAGAAGTCTATTAGATAATAATCCAATTGCACCCGATCTCCCCTCTTTGTTGTCCATCAATTCAACAGGCCATCCATACAGTATATAAACATCATGGGCCAGCTATTATCACAGCCTGTTACTGAGAAGCACATCAACCATTCCAACCATCCGCACTTGGGTTACTCCATTGGCGAGATGCAAGGTTACAGATTGACGATGGAAGATGCATATTGCCAAACCATTGAGCGGTTGAAGATATTCTCCAGTGCGAGCGAGCCACTGTCTTCCATTTTGAAAGTGGAAGTGGATGAGAAAGATGGGAGTAACTCATCGCAGAAACTGGTGTTATCGAAACAAGTGCTGGAAGATAAGGAAATATTGATCAATATATTCGGAGTATTTGACGGCCATGGAGGATCAAGTGTATCTACATATATTAGTCAGCGATTGCCAAGGATAATCTTGAAGAACTTCAATAACGCATTGGCCAAGGTGGATTTCAACTTTGATCTGGATATCATATCGCAGCTTGATATACCACTGTTGCTCAAGAGAAGTTTCTTGGAGTGTGACAATGAGTTGTATCTGAACGGGGAGAAATCAGGCTCTACAGCCATCATAATGATATTGATAAAAGATCTCGTCATAGTGGCCAACACTGGGGACTCGAGGTGTATCTTGAGCAGTGATGGAACTACAAAGACCATGTCTTTTGATCACAAACCGGGGAATTATGGAGAGTTGTTGAGAATCCATCAAGATGGCGGGTACGTTTCGTACAACAGGGTGAACGGCATATTGGCGTTATCAAGGGCATTGGAGATTTCAGTTTCAAAAACGATAAGCAGAATAATAATAAGAGGAGAAACTCCATAAAACCTCCTGAAGAGTTTCAAGTAAGCGTGGACCCGGAGATATTAGTACACCGTTTGAACTACCAGAAAGATGAATTTGTGATATTGGCATGTGATGGGATTTGGGATTGTTTTAAGAATAAAGATTGATCCAATTCATAAGAAATTTGCTTTCGTTGGGTAAGAATTTGGACGGGATCATTGAATGCGTATTGGATGAATGTCTCAAAATGGCGAATACAGTCACCGGAGTGGGATTCGATAATATGACCATAATAATTATACTGGTCTTCCAAAAGGATGAAGATATGAACTCATGGTATGATCGGATCAAGAATAAAATTTTGGATGAAAAATTTGGCCATGATGGGCATTGATAGCATTATAATGAGGCGTGTGTATATGTATCACAGGGGGGAAATAAAAAAAAGATAAAAGAAAACTATCCAATGGACTGACTTCAGCATAAATTGTATCAATAATATATGGGCATTCTTCTTCTCCGGGTCATTTTGCAAATCACTCAAGGTTCAAAGACGCTTTTTGTTTGTTTGAACTAAGCCACACCACCAATTTATCCTGTACAATGTTCTAAAGAGGTTTGTCCAAACGGGATTTTATAGAGGACACTTTTCCAAGTTATCAGAAACACAAATCAAATCACTCGATTGCAGTTTTCTGACCCGGTCGCCTTACATTTTTTTTTCTTTTATCAATCTCGAGTACGCAATTGCCGACTGTACTTTTTTCGATTTTTTACCTCAATTGAGATGGATACCTTTGGATGATTTTTTCTGACGTCACCATGGTGGTGGTGGTACCCATGGCAAACATAGTTGCAAAACATAGTTGCACGAGAGTGCAACTATGGATACCTTATCTTCAATGCAATTATCCAGTGCTAACAGGTAGTCTGCTTCTGCTGATAGCTTGTCCGACGTAAGTCCTTACAGCATACATTCTCGGCCGGTCAATAGTGGAGATTTTACACGACTTTTTAGATCGACCCTGTATTAGAATTGGGATAATTCTGCCCTTTGCCCTTATTGCTTTTCATTCTCGAGGGAGGAAAAAAAAATAAAGAGGTTTTTTTTTTGTTTTTTCTTTGCTTCTGCGAAAATAGTACTATCGATCAGCAGGAGATTGGCATTGTCATCTATCTATAGAAACCTGTAAAACCAGGGAATTTTAGAACAATAGGGAAGCACTCCAATTCCAAATTAAAAAACAAAAAAAAACCGAAGTAAAAGGTCAAACTGTTGATTTCCACGGCACGTCGTCCCCACTACTTTGTTTCTTTTTTGGCTGTCTGTAATGTTTCTTAGTTCGTCTTAAAAATTCTTGTTTCTAACCTTGGAATCACTCGCTTTCGCGAGTTCTCCAATACAAAAAACGCTATTTTTTTTCTCTCTCTCTCTCTCGCAAATTAGACCATTTTCAAACCAGGAGAAAAGCCATGCTGGATGTTTCAGAACCATTTAGTCACCGCCACATACTTGGGCTTTTTATCTGATTGTACCTCCGATTAGCCCCGCCTTACTTCCAGACGGAATTTCTCCTGCAGATTTGGAGAAGTTTTGAGGTGGGCGATAGGTCTTTTTGGGGGCAAAGTGCGCAAAAAGGCGCAAAATTGAACGAAGAGTTTTTGAGTGAGGTGGAAGGAAGGTGAGAAGAAGAAGAAATGCTCTCTAGCCGTCAATTTTTAACCCATTCTGCTCCCACAGTCGCTTCCTTTTTTTTGAAAGTTTCATAAAAGCAGTCAGGCATCCTATCCGTGACAGGGTTTCCACGGACTTGGATTACGCAATTCCTCGACGAAGCTATTGTTAGAGAACAAGATCCGACAGAAGGAACCTTGCCAGTTGTGAACTCTCCGGAAATTTGAGTCCAAGACTAATTGAATACATGAACGATGCAATGCGTGTCTCTCAACTATGATCCACATTTTCTCTTCCAAAATCGCTACAACATTGTAAGTTCCCCTCGGCTTCAAGTTTAGGAGGAATTCTCAAAGAGATAATGAGAAAAAAAAGAGTTCGGATCTTTTTTTCTTGTGTCTTTTAGTCTTTTTGTCTTCTGTCCACTGCTTCTCCTCCAATCGAGGATCCCCAAATTTTCTTGCCCACGCGTTCTTTGAAAATCACAAGACAAGAAGAAGACTTTCAAAGAAAAGTATGAAAGGGCTGTGAAGACTCGGAAGAATGCTGGCTACACTCATCAACAGAAACCCAGTAGTCTGGAAATATACACAACGCTTATTTTTTGAGCTAAAAGATTCTTATTTTTACGATTAATTTCTGATCCAAACCTTAATCCTTGGGATACCATCTTTAATCTTAGATTTTGATCACGCTGGGATCAGAGAAAAAAAAAAATTTCATCGATTGACTGTTTGTCTCAAATGGGTTTGAAGTATTATTACGTCAATATATATAAGACAAGTGAGCTATATTGTATTTCTTGAACACAGTTTGCTGGATGATGTCTTTCCCCTGAGGTGTGGTTTCTCCGTGCGAATAGCTGGCGGGACAGCGAAGATATTTTGTGCCCGTGGCTGCTAGGCTCAAAAGGGTAGTATAATACATTTTGGGTGTGGGAAATGTGCGTGCTTGGTTCTCACTCTAATATTTCCTTTTGTGGGGTTTTCGCACATTTTTGACGCTTCCCAAAAATTTTAAGTTCACATTTTTAAAAATTTCTCTGCAGGCTCCCGGCCCCAGGTCCTCAGACAAGTTGTGACTCTGTGTGATTAAGCTGGCAGGGTCATACAAGTCTTTGGGAGTCTTACTTCAAAACAGTCCCGGTTCGCATCTCTACGTCATTCTCACACACCGAACCCGGCATCCATATACAGCAACGATGGCAGAAAGGTCGAGAAGGATTAGTGAAATAGCGCTTTTTCATACTACCCCGGGTTCGCCAAGTCTTTGCTTTGCTTTTTTTTTTCCTCTCTCTCACTCTCTCTGTCTCTCTCCATGTTCCCATTGCAACATAGAGACAATCGAGGAAAACCTGAGCGCACGTTACCCACCAGCATCACATTGCGTAGCTGAGCTTCTGTCTTTTTTGCTTATAATATATATGTCGCGGCCAAATGAACATATGCGCCTTTTATCAAGATCCACCTTCCAGACAATAGCAGATCGAGAAGAGTTGCACGTGAACTGAGACTATATCGCATATGAAATACGCGCGTGTTGTACTCTCTACAAATGGTGGCCTATGATGCTGGTGCAAATTTGCCAAGGCAAGGTACACTGGACCACTGGACTGCTGCTCTGCTGTCTTTGGTAGTTCGCTTAGCGCCCAATCCCAAACACCTTTTGCCAATTAGTACCAACAGCCTTTGCGGAAATCAAAAAATTTTTCAAAAGTTCCCCGGCCAAATTGCTTTTTTGGAACAGTTTTGAATTTCCGAGGAGGATAATAGAAATTGTCAGGTGGACAAAGTCATACAGATCAAGCTCAAGTGGTACGGGATCGGGGAATTTCAGCAACCGCTCTGATTTGCGCCAATCAGTTCTCCTCGTGCCGGTATCAATCATCTTGCTTCAAGCGTGGCATACCTTGCTCTTGATCAAAAGTGAGAGAGTTTTCTTTGGGGGTTTCCTAATTAGGAAAATGAACAGATAAGAGAGTGTTCTCTGTTTTTTTTTTTTTGCGATTCCTGTAATCGGGATAGT
>JAGUCG020000152.1:0-26924 GCA_018691245.2 Ips nitidus
ATATTTATCAACGCGCGCAGCGAGTTGCCGTGGGCGGCAATGATGACTTTCTCGCCGCTTTTCATTCGTGGCAGGATGGACTCATTCCAGTAAGGCAGCACACGATCGATAGTCAGCGCCAGGCTCTCAGTGGTGGGTAACTGTTCAGCGGTCAGTGATGCATAGCGCGGATCATGGCCAGGGAAACGTTCATCGGCGCGATCCAACTCAGGCGGGGTAACCGCGAAACCACGACGCCATTGTTTAACCTGCTCGTCACCGTATTTCTTAGCGGTTTCAGCTTTATCCAGCCCTGCAGCGCACCATAGTGACGCTCGTTCAGGCGCCAGGACTTCTCCACCGGCAGCCAGGCTGATCCACTTCGTCGAGAATGTTCCAAAGGGTGTGAATGGCACGTTTCAGCACAGAGGTATAAGCAAAATCGAAAGTAAAACCTTCTTTTTTGAGCAACTGGCCTGCGGCTTTCGCTTCGCTGCGGCCTTTATCGGACAGGTCAACATCGTACAACCGGTAAAACGGTTTTCCTTATTCCACTGGCTTTCGCCGTGACGTACCAGAACCAGCTTAGTTACAGCCATAGCTTAACTCCTTAATAATCTGATGTTTCTATGATAATGGTAAAGCGTAAATTGCCGCTAACACCCATGTGGGCAATTTTATAGGTCATTACCATAGCGGAAATCTGCGCACCGCGTAAGCCTGTGGCGGCTTTGATGCGCGTTTTTTCATGCGTTGAATCAAACTGCTGTCAGGCGATAGCGTGTCACCGACTGATACGATTCACCCGGTTTAATCCAGCAGTCAGGTTGCGGCCACTCGGGGTGATTAGGTGAATCGGGTAAGAACTCGCTCTCCAGTGCGATCCCCTGAAAGGCACTATAGACGCCTTGCTCGCGGGAAGGGGTACCCTGAAGATAATTGCCCGAGTAAAATTGCAGCGCCGGGGCGGTGGTAAACACACTGAGCTTCAATTTTCTGTCCGCTGACCATAGCTCGGCTGCCGGTTTCCCCTTATCGCTGCCATTTAGCAGGAAGGCATGGTCATAGCCCTTCACCACACGCTGGTCATCATCCTTAAGAAAATCCTTCGCTACGGGTTTGGGCTGGCGAAAGTCAAAGCTGGTGCCTGCAACGCCCCTGAGATCGGCGTTGGGGATGCCGTCGCTGTCAACCGGCAGGTAGTCATCGGCATTCAACTGCAATGTATGGTCGCGCGCATCAGCATGCTGTGCGTCAAGATTAAAGTAAGCATGGTTAGTCAGGTTCACCGGGCAAGTCTGGTCGCTGCTGGCGTGATAATG
This sequence comes from Ips nitidus, assembly GCA_018691245.2. Taxonomy (NCBI): domain Eukaryota; kingdom Metazoa; phylum Arthropoda; class Insecta; order Coleoptera; family Curculionidae; genus Ips; species Ips nitidus. The sequence continues at coordinate 1,302 of JAGUCG020000152.1, forward strand.
GAGTAGACAGCGTATTGTCATCTTCCAGCCGGTAGAGCAGGGTAACCAGCAGGTTACCCGGATAGCCCTGATCACCATCCGGCGAGTGCAACTGATATTCCACCTCCTGTTGCGCCTGGCGAACGGTCTGCCAGCGTCGATTGTTAAACCCATCCGGACCGCCGTGCAGTTGGTGCCGCCCCTGATTGGCTGCCAGTCGAAAGGTTTTCCCCCCGGTGCTGAAGGTGGCATTAGCAATGCGGTTAGCGTAACGCCCGACCGTCGCGCCCAGGTAGGCTGTCTGGTGTAAATAGTCAGACGGTGTCGCGCAGCCAAGGAGGGCTTCCCGTACATGGCCGTCTTTCATTGGTACACGAGCGGAGAGCCAGGTTGCCCCCCAGTCCATCAAGGTTACCACCATCCCGCCACTATTACGCAGCGTGGTGATATGCCAGGGAAGGCCATCAGGTGCATGGGATGTCGGTTCTGTTAGCATAGACCTGCTCCCGCAGAAGCCTGGCAGACGTAAAAGGTTTCTTTGATGCCGGATTTCGCTTCGTACTGCTGCGCTACGGCCCGTCTTCACACTGTCGACCCGCTCCAGCGGCATCAGCGCCACAATGCAGCCGCCGAAGCCGCCGCCAGTCATGCGCACACCACCCTGGTCGCCAAGCGTCTCTTTGACAATGTCTACCAGCAGATTCGACGGCTGGCACAGTGATTTCAAAGTCATCACGCATGGAGGCGTGAGATTCTGCCATGAGTACCGCCATTTGCGTTAAATCGCCTTGGGTTAGCGCTTCTGCGGCTGCCAGCGTACGCGCATTTCCGTCAGCACGTGACGTACCCGTTTGGCCACGATGTGGTCCAGCTTGCTTTCGGCATCCCTGAACTGTTCCAGCCCAACATCACGCAACGACGTCTTGCCAAAGAACGTTGCTCCCGCTTCGCACTGTTGGCGACGAACGTTATATTCGCTGCCTACCAGGTTGCGACGAAAATTAGAGTTAATAATCACAACGGCAATGTCTTTTGGCATTGGAACCGGGCGAGTACTCAGCGTACGGCAGTCCAGCAACATGGCGTGATCTTTTTTGCCCAACGCGGAAATCAGTTGATCCATGATGCCGCAGTTACAGCCAACAAACTGGTTTTCTGCTTCCTGGCCGTTAACGGCAATACCCACCGCGTCTACTTTCAGCCCGTATAGTTGCTGGAATACAGTGCCGACAGCCACTTCCAGCGAGGCGGAAGAACTGAGACCCGCGCCCTGCGGTACATCCCCGGTAATCACCATATCGACGCCAGCAAAGTTTTTATCGCGTTTAAGCAGATGTTTTACCACGCCGCGAACATAATTTGACCACTGCTGATCGTGGTGTGGCTCAATGGGTTCGTCCAGCGAGAAGATATCCTGCTGGTTATTGTAGTCGGCGGCGATCACCCGCACCAGGTGATCATCCCGCTTAGCACAGGCGATTACGGTCTGATAGTCAATAGCGCAGGGCAGGACGAAACCATCGTTGTAATCGGTGTGTTCGCCTATCAGATTCACTCGTCCCGGTGCCTGAATCGTATGGTCAGCCGTGTAGCCAAACACCGCGTTAAAAATCTTGTGGGCAGAGGTATGTAAAGTCATGGTTACGCTCCCGTCTCACGGAAATGAACATCACTAACGGAACGCAGTCGCTCGGCTGCCTGTTCCGCGGTTTAAATCACGCTGGCTTTCTGCCAGCATTTCATAGCCAACCATAAACTTACGCACTGAAGCAGAACGCAGTAGCGGGGGTAGAAGTGGGCGTGCAATTGCCAGTGGTCATTGGCTTCATTGTTAAACGGCGCACCGTGCCAGCCCATTGAATATGGAAAGGAGCACTGAAAAAGGTTGTCATAGCGACTGGTCAGTTTTTTCAGTGCCAGTGCAAGGTCGCTACGCTGGGCAATCGGTCAGATCGGTCAGCTGTTTGGTATGCGCCTTCGGCAGCAGCAGTGTTTCGAAGGGCCACGCGGCCCACCAGGGCACCACAGCCAGCCAGTGTTCGGTGTCGACCACGGTTCTGCTCCCGTCATGTCGTTCACGTGTGCTGTAATCAACCAGCATCGGCGAGCCCTGTTGTGCAAAATAAGCACGTTGCAAATCATCTTCACGGCTGGCTTCATTCGGCATAAAGCTGTTGGCCCAGACCTGCCCGTGCGGATGCGGGTTAGAACAGCCCATGGCCGCGCCTTTGTTTTCAAAAACCTGCACCCAGGGATAGATTTTTCCCAAATCGGCGGTCTGTTCCTGCCAGGTCCTGATGACCTGTTCAAGGCCGCAGAGCGTCAGCTCAGGCAGCGTTTTGCTGTGATCAGGAGAGAAGCAGATAACCCGGCTGGTACCCCGAGCGCTTGCGCAGCGCATCAGTACATCTTCACTTTCTGGCGCGTCCGGCGTGTCGGGCATCAACGCGGCAAAGTCATTGGTAAAGACGTAGGTACTGGTGTAGTCGGGATTTTTATCGCCGGTGACACGTGTGTTGCCAGGACACAGGAAACAGTTTGCATCGTGAGCCGGCAGTTTTTCCTGAGAGGCGGTTTCCTGCGCCCCCTGCCACGGGCGCCTGGCACGGTGAGGGGACACCAAAATCCACTGATTGGACAGTGGGTTATAGCGGCGATGCGGATGTTCGACCGGATTAAATTTCTGCATGTTAAGTCCTGATAACCTTCTTTATGCGTCGATAGCCTGATAAAAAAATAGCACAGCACGGAGAAATAAAGCGTGATCAAGTTTGGATAAATGAAATCGTTTACACAAGCTGAATAATCCTAACGCCCAGTAAAAACGCTAAATTAAGCCATGTCATTTTGGCAAAAAGAGAAGAATAGTGGTAGCGGTTACATTGGGTCTGGCAGGCGTGCAGAGTGCCGACCGTCCGCCCCAGTTTGGGGCGGACGGTTGCGGGGGGCGACAAAGTAATCTATGCCCTGAAGGTGATGGGGGGTGAGGATAGCGCATCAAGTTGGTAGCGATAACTGTCGCCTGCGGGCACGAACGTCAGGCGATGCGTAATACATTCGGGGGCGTCTTCGGCATGGTGCGAAACAAACAGCAGTTGGGTTTCTCCCTCACTAATCAGTACGTCGATAAAGCGGCGTACCAGCAGGCGGTTTATCGGATCCAATCCCTGTAGAGGCTCATCGAGGATCAGCAGAGCAGGGTGCTTCACCAGTGCACGGGCAATCAGCACCAGTCGCTGTTGTCCCCAGGAGAGATCGTGGAACGGGGCATCCGCCAGCTTTTCCATGCCCAGCAGTTTAAGCCACTGTGTGGCCAGCATCTGTTGCCGGTCTGAAACGGCCTGATAGATGCCGATGGATCGAAATAGCCGGAAAGAATGACGTTGCTGACGCTGCTGCTGACACGATAGTCCTGATGCAGGCTGCTGCTGACGTAGCCGATATGCTGCTTGATATCCCAGATGGTCTCTCCGCTGCCACGGCGACGACCGAACAGTGTCAAATCGTTGCTGTATCCTTGTGGGTGATCGCCGGTCACCAGGCTCAGTAGCGTCGATTTTCCGGCACCGTTAGGACCAACGATTTGCCAGTGTTGACCAGGATGCACTTCCCAGCTCAGGTTATTGAGGATCGGTCTGTCGTTATAAGAAACCGTGCCGTTTCGTAGTACGATAAGCGGAGCGTCCGCCACTGGCTGTGGTTTTGCCGTCAGGTGATCCGCCTCCGGCAGGGTCATGCCCGCCAGGGTCTCGCTGTGCGCCAACTGAGCGACTAACGCTTCCGCGAGGACTGCATTACGCGGGCCAACGTGGGTCAGCGTGCAGTCTGCCAGTACGCCCACTTGATCGATAAATTCCGGGATATCATCAAAACGGTTCAACACCAGTACTACTGTGCACTGTTGCTGGTGAAGTCCGGCCAGCAACTGAGCAAGGTTAGCGCGGGATTCAACATCAAGCCCGTCAAAAGGTTCGTCAAGCACCAGTAAATCGGGCTGCGACATTAACGACTGGCACAGCAGCGTTTTACGGGTTTCGCCCGTTGACAGATACTTAAAGCGGCGCTCCAGCAGTTGCGTGATGCCAAACAGAGTGGCCAATTGTTTGGCAACGTGCGGCGTTCTGATGATTTAACTGAATTATTTCGGCGGTTGTACGACCAGTATCGTCCTCACCAGGGCTCAGCAGGTCGGTATTGTTTCGTGCCCACTCTTCTGCCACCAGCGTTTGTAACTGTTCAAGGGAGAGACGGGCAGGGCGGACAAAGCTGCTGGTCATCTCACCGTTGTCATTTTGCAACTCACCCGCCAGTGCGCGGGCAAGAGATGACTTGGCCACTGCCATTAGCGCCAACGAAGGCCCAACTTTCGCCAGCGCGGATCGTTAATGCCTCAAGGGTCAGACGATGGTTAGCACTAAGGTGAAACGTGCCTTGCGAAATATGCAATATTGACATTATTCATTCCATTATATGCATTGTAGGCAAACTATTAATCCTCAACGCCGCCGATGTCAAATAGTGCTCTCCGATTCAGAGCAGTGTGGCAATAATCACCTTGTCAGCATTAAATTGTGCTGTGACCAGCATATCCAGCTGCAATTTTTTGCTCTGTTAGTCGAGCGTTGGGCAAACGTGGCACAAAGCGTTTTCGCCGCCGGGTAGCGCGATCAGAACTTCACTTTGGTTTTCACCCTGCTCAATTTTGCTGATTGTTCCGCTCAGTTGATTGTCCGCAATGGTTGGTGAGGTGGTGATGTCGATCCAGGGAGCCTTAATCAGCACCAGCACCTCTTTACCACTGGTTAGCGCGAGGCGGTTGGCGCTCTGCTCGGTAAGTGCCACCTTAATTCTGGTGCTGCCGTCTGCCAGCAGTACTTCAATATGTTGCACCACGGCCTGATCATCACGAGCGATGACGCTACCGAACAGCTGGTTACGGGCGCTGGTTTGCAGCGAGAAGCGGGCAATTGCCGCCAGCAGGCTGCCAGGCGGCGCCTCGGCCTGCAGCACATCAAACGCTTTTTGCTGAATCTGTTCCATCAGCGCAAACAGTTGGATCAGCCGCTCGCCATAAGGTGTCAGCTGCGCACCGCCGCCTCCTTTTCCGCCTGTCGCGCGCTCAACCAAAGTACGGTCAGCCAGTATATTCATCTCGTTGATGGCATCCCACGCGCTTTTGTAGCTGATTCCAGCGAGTCTGGCCCCCTGGCTGATAGAACCGGTTTGCTTGACCTGCTTGAGTAGCTCAATGCGTCTTGGGTCGGCAAACAGCCGCTTCTGCAGTTTCAGGGTCAGGGAAAGTTCGGCCTGCATAATCGCGTCACTCCGGGAAAGAAAAAAGGGAGAGTAAATTGTACACCTTTGTTAGCGCAGAGCGTAAAAACAGCGAAAACGCACGAAAGGCAGTGCACTTTATTTCACTGCGGATACAATGAGTCCTTTTATCAGCAACGAGGTTTTTTATGCTGGAATTATTACTCGGCCTTGGTGAGGCAATCCTGATGGTCCCGGTGGTTATGGCGATTATGCTTTGTCTGATTTATGGCCTGGGTGAGGTGTTCAATGTCATCTCAACACTGGGCCATGGAAAAAAAACAACCGGTGAAAGATCGCCAGTAACCTCTACTGATACGCCCGGTGCCAGCCGGCGTTCGTTTTTTTTGCGTTAGCTCAATTTCCTCCCCTGCCTGACGATAAACTCCATGACACGGTTTACGAACGCGTTTATAGTATCAGCCACATAACGATACCTCTGGAGAATATCATGTCTGTTAAATTACGTTATTTCTGCACCGTTGCCGTGTTGAGCGCCAGTCTTGCCGGCCAGGCGCTGGCTGCTGAAAAGATAACCGTGTTTGCGGCTGCCTCATTAACTAACGCGCTGCAGGAAATTGGTGACCAGTATCAGAAAGAAAAAAAGGTACAAATCGTCTCTTCCTTTGCCTCATCCTCTACCCTGGCGCGTCAGATTGAGCAGGGGCGCCAGCTGACTTGTTCATCTCAGCGATCAGCAGTGGATGGACTACGCCGCGCAGAAAAAAACCATCGACGAGGCCAGTCGTATCACCTTGTTGGGTAATAAATTAGTGCTGGTCGCGCCGACGGAGGCTCACCCGCAGCAGGTGACAATTTCCAAAAGCACCGACTGGAAAAGCCTGCTGAAAGGGCAGCGTTTATCGGTTGGTGATCCTGAGCACGTCCCTGCCGGTATCTACGCCAAAGAAGCGCTACAAAATCTCGGTGCCTGGGATCAGTTATCCTCACAATTGGCACCGGGCAACAGTGTACGGGTAGCCCTGTCACTGGTTGAGCGCAACGAAGTTCCGTACGGTATCGTTTACGGTTCAGATGCGGTCGCCAGTAAAAAAGTGACGGTTGTCGGCACTTTTCCGAATGAGAGCCATAAGCCGGTAGAGTATCCAATGGCATTGGTGAAAGATCGTAATTCTGCCACCGTCACCGCTTTCTATAACTACCTGAAAGGGCCGGAAGCAGCAGCGGTATTTAAACGTTACGGATTCACGCCTGAATTATGATCCTTAGTGACCCCGAGTGGCAGGCTGTTGCCCTGAGCCTGAAAGTTTCCTCAGTGGCGGTTTTTTGCAGTTTGCCCTTTGGCATCATGATGGCCTGGCTGTTGGTTCGCTGTCGTTTCCCAGGTAAAACCCTGCTGGATAGCCTGATTCATCTGCCGCTGGTGCTGCCACCAGTGGTGGTCGGCTATTTACTGCTGATTGGATTTGGCCGCCGGGGCTTTATCGGCGCCTTTCTTTACGAATGGTTTGGTTTTACCTTCGCCTTCAGCTGGCGTGGCGCGGCGCTTGCTTCCGCCGTCATTGCTTTCCCATTAATGGTCAGGGCCATTCGGCTGGCGCTGGAAGGCGTTGACGGCAGGCTGGAACTGGCGGCCCGCACCCTGGGCGCTGGGCGCTGGCGGGTATTTTTACCATCACGCTACCACTGACAATGCCGGGTATTATTGCCGGAACTGTGCTGGCTTTTGCCCGTTCGCTGGGGGAGTTTGGCGCTACCATCACCTTTGTTTCGAATATCCCTGGGGAAACCCGTACCTTGCCCTCGGCGATGTATACCCTGATTGAAACACCCGGTGCTGAAAATGCGGCGGCGCGCTTGTGCGTTATCGCCATCGTACTGGCGCTTTTGTCACTGCTGATTTCTGAATGGCTGTCCCGTTGGGGCCGCAAAAGACTGGGGATATAATGCTTGCGCTGAACTTCACCCAACGGCTTGGAAACCATACGCTGACCCTTAACACGCAACTTCCGGCGAAGGGAATTACCGCTATTTTTGGCGTTTCTGGCGCCGGGAAAACGTCGTTAATAAACGCCATTGGCGGACTGACCAAACCACAGCAGGGGAGTATTTCGCTCAATGGGCGTGTACTGAGTGATGCGGAGAAAAGTGTGCATCTGCCGCCGGAGAAACGCCGCATTGGTTATGTATTTCAGGATGCGCGCCTGTTCCCGCACTATCGCGTACGTGGCAACCTCGAATATGGCATGGCCAAAGGCATGCGCTCCGAGTTCGACACCCTGGTCCGGTTGCTGGGTATTGAACCGCTGCTATCACGTTTCCCCGCCTCACTGTCCGGCGGGGAAAAACAGCGTGTGGCGATTGGTCGGGCCCTGCTGACCGCACCGGAAATATTACTGATGGATGAGCCGCTGGCCTCGCTTGACTTGCCGCGCAAACGTGAGCTGTTGCCCTATTTGCAAACCCTGGCAAAAACGGTGGATATTCCCATTTTGTATGTCAGCCATAGTCTGGATGAAATTCTACAACTGGCGGACAACGTGCTGGTGCTGGACAACGGCGGCGTAAAGGCGCAGGGCAGTGTAGAAAATGTCTGGGCAAGTAGCGCAATGCGTCCCTGGCTCCCGCGTGCGGCGCAGAGTAGCGTACTGCGGGTAGAGGTGCTTGAACAGCATCCCCACTATGCAATGACCGCCCTCGCGCTGGGTGATCAGCTTATTTGGGTCAGCCGGGTTGAGGCAGCGCCGAAAACCCCGTTACGCCTGCGTATTCAGTCCGCCGATGTCTCGCTGAGCCTCCAGCCGCCGGTTAACAGCAGCATCCGTAATATCATTCCCGCACAGGTGGCAGAATTGCTGGAAATAGAGGATCAGATCGAGGTGAAGCTGATGGTGGGGCAAAGTGAGCTATGGGCGCGCATTACGCCGTGGGCACGTGATGAGCTGATGATTAAACCCGGCATGTGGCTCTATGCCCAAATTAAAAGCGTTGCGATTATTGCGCCAACTCACAGCACTTCGCGGTAGATGGTTTCGGCTATGCCCGGTTCAAGATTGCTGCCAATGACGCAGCCTGCACGGGCTTTGATCGCCGCATCGGCATTGCCCATCGCCACACCAAGTCCGACCAATTCCAGCATACTCAGATCGTTGTAGTTATCGCCAAACGCCAGTACGTCGCTCATCTGATAGCCCTGGGCTGCAACCCACTGCGCCAGCCGCCTGCCTTTGCTGTTGCCCGCTTTGGCAATGTCGACCTGATCATGCCATGACCATTCGCAGGCCAGTCCTATTTCGTTTTCAACTCGCTCAACGAACCCTTGTAAAGCGCGAGTGTCAGAATGGGAGAGGGCAAACTTCCAGATAGAACCTGCTTCTTTCGCGGCCTGGGCCAGGCTGTCGACCTTAGTTAACACCGGGCGCTGATGCTCAGGCAACGAGAGGCCCCAGTTGATGGTACGGGTGACATGGCCGGTTTCTTTCTGGTATAGCATGGCATCATCGACATATAACAGACCGTGGATCGCCTCTTCGTCGAGCATCTCAATGACCCGCAACGCCTGTTGTTGAGGAAGCGGGTCGGCCTGCAGCACTTTTTTTGCCTGATAATCATACAAATAAGTCCCATTACAGCAGATTGCAGGTGTATCTAATGCCAGTGCCTGATAAAAAGGGTGGATAGCGACATGATGACGACCGGTGACGATGAGCACCTTCACACCCGCCTGCTGGGCTTTTTTCAGCGCTTCCAGCGACGCGGGAAGAATGGTTTTGTCCGGCGTTAATAAGGTTCCGTCGAGGTCTAGAGCAATGATGCTATAACTCATACACAGTTCCGTAAGTGGCTAAATGACAAGCGCTGAGTGTACACCTTGTGACAGATTTAACAAAATGACCCACCACAATTCCCCCGTGGTAGAGAAAAACAGGCTACGCTTTGCCACAGGTCAGCTTACCCAAAAAAGGAGCATTAATGAAACAAGTTGTTTACATTGCCAGCCCGGAAAGCCAGCAGATCCACGTATGGATCTGGCCGATAACGGGGCACTGACTCTGCTGCAGGTAGTGGATGCCCCAGGCCAGATTCAGCCAATGGTGGTCAGTCCCGACAAACGTTTTCTGTATGGCGGCGTACGTCCCGATTTTCGCGTTGTTGCCTGGAGCATCGATGGGGACGGCAAGCTGAAGGAAGCAGGGCAAGCGCCGTTGCCAGGTAGTCCGACTCATATTTCGACCGATCGTCAGGGCGTTTTATTTTTGTTGGTTCCTACAACGATGCCTGTGTCAGCGTCAGCCCGATTGGCGCTGATGGTTTACCGGGCGAGCCACTGGAAGTGATTAAAGGCCTGGAAGGTTGTCACTCGGCTAATATCGACGTCGGCAACAATACACTGTTCGTTCCGGCCCTGAAGCAGGATCGTATCTGCCTTTTTGACCTGCAGGAGAGCGGCAAACTGCAACCGCACAGGCAGGCGCAGGTAACGACCGTTGCCGGTGCAGGTCCACGTCATATGGTGTTCCATCCTAATCAGCGATACGCATACTGCATAAATGAACTGAACAGCAGCGTAGACGTCTGGGATCTGAAAAACGGCCATGGGGATGTGGAGCGGGTGCAGAGCCTGGACATGATGCCTGCTGGTTTTAGCGAGACCCGCTGGGCGGCCGACATACACCTGACGCCTGACGGTCGTCACCTGTACAGTTGTGATCGTACTGCCAGCATTCTCGCTATTTTCAGCGTTAGCGAGGAGGGGGGGGGACTGACGCTGGAAGGGCACCAGCCTACGGAAACGCAGCCTCGCGGATTTAATATTGACAGCACTGGCCGCTATCTTGTTGCTGCCGGGCAAAAGTCGCACCATGTTGAAGTGTATAAAATTTCCGGGCAGGGACTTTTGCAACCGCTGGCGCGCTACGCGGTAGGTCAGGGGCCAATGTGGGTAGTCATTACCTCGCTTTAATCTGTCGTGGTTTTCGGGGCAAACGGGGCGCAAGCTCGCCCCGTTGCGAATGTCTTTAGTTGTAGAACGCTGTTAACGAAGCGCTGGCCAACTGATGAAAGTGAATGTTAAAGCCGAGATAAGCGCCGCTGGCGTTTTCATCCACGTCCAGTTTTTCCACGTCAATGGCATACACAGTAAAGATATAGCGATGGCTTTCGCCTGCTGGTGGCGCTGCGCCGCCGTAACCGCTGCTGCCGTAGTCGGTGCGGGTTTGTACCGCACCGGCAGGCAGTTCAGCCTTGCCTGACCCGGCACCCTCTGGCAGGGTGCGGATGTCTGCTGGCAGGTTAGCCACGCCCCAATGCCACCAGCCTGAGCCGGTAGGTGCATCTGGATCGTAACAGGTGATGACGAAGCTCTTAGTGCCTGGCGGAACGTCGTCCCAGGCTAAATGGGGGGATAAATTATCGCCTTTGTATCCCATTCCATTGAATACCTGACGTTCGGGAAGCTTATCGCCATCGTTAATATTCTGACTAAACAGTTTCATTCCATCTCCTGAAGTGATTATTGATCAAGCAGTTTCAGCAGCGCCCGGGCTGCGGCTGCGGAAGAGGCTGGGTTTTGACCTGTCACCAGATGGCTGTCGGTCAGGACAAAGATGCCCCAGTCATCAGTTTTCTGGTAGTTGGCACCCAGTGACTTCAGCATATCCTCAACCAGGAAAGGTACCACATCAGTAAGTCCAACGGCTGCCTCTTCGCTGTTACTGAAACCGGTTATGCTTTTACCGGCGACCAATGGTGTGCCGTCAGGCTTTTTCACATGGCGAAACACGCCAGGAGCATGACACACCGCACCGACCGGCTTACCGTTGGCATAGAAGTATTCAATCAGGTCGATATTGGCCCGATCTTCGGCCAGGTCCCACAGCGGACCGTGGCCTCCGGGATAAAATACCGCGTCGAACTGGGGGCTGTCGATGTTCAGTAGTTGCTGTGTGTTTGCCAGCGCCTGCTGCGCCGCAATATCCTGGCGAAAGCGCTCGGTGTCCGCCGACTGGGCATCCGGTTCGTCACTTTTCGGATCGAGCGGCGGCCGCCCGCCTGCAGGCGAAGCCAGCACCACATTAATGCCGGCATCGCGAAAGACATAATAAGGGGCGGCGAACTCCTCAAGCCAGAACCCCGTTTTTTTTCCCGTTTCGCCCAGAGTGGCGTGCGAGGTCAGTACCATGAGTAGTTTCATTAGATTGGCTCCTTCAGGGGGTATCACCAGCTACCCGGATCAGAACTTTACCGAAATTGCGCCCTTCCAGCATTCCGATAAAGGTTTCCGGTGCCTTCTCAAGCCCGTCAACGCAGTCCTCGCGGAAGATGACGCACTTTTGTTCTACCCACTGACTCATTTGTGTGAAAAATTCGTTAAAGCGGTGACCATAATCCTGGGTAATGATAAAGCCCTCTATCCGCAGACGTTTACGTAAAATAGCGCTCTGGAATTGCGGCAGGCGATCCGGCCCGGGTGAGGTTTCGGTACGGTTATAGTCGGCAATCAGCCCACACACAGGGATGCGTCCTTTACTGTTCATTAACGGCAGAACGGCAGAAAAGATTTTTCCACCCACGTTTTCAAAATAGACATCGATCCCGTCATGGCAATAACGTTTTAGCTCTTCGGTCAGATCGCCGACACGGTGATTAAGGCAGTGGTCGAAGCCCAGCACCTGCTCAGCATAGCGGCACTTCTCTTCGCCTCCGGCAATCCCCACCACATAACAGCCGTTCAGCTTGGCTATTTGCCCCACCACTGAGCCAACAGCCCCCGTCGCAGCGGCCACCACTACGGTTTCCCCTGGCTGAGGATGGCCAATATCCAGTAGGCCCATATAGGCCGTAAAGCCAGTCATGCCGAGCAAGCCAAGCGCCCAGGAGGGATGTTTCAGCACCGGGCCGGTCAGCTTGAAGAGATCTTGTCCATCCGAGACAGCGAAATCCTGCCAGCCGCTCTGGCTGACTACCCAGTCACCCGGGGTAAAGTTTGCATTATTTGATTGTTCGACAATGGCAACGGTACCGGCTGGCATCACTTCATTAATACCGACAGGTGCAACATAGGAAGGCGCGTCGCTCATCCGTCCACGCATATAAGGATCTAACGACAGCCAGACCGTGCGAAGCAGCACTTCGTCTGGTCCGGGCGTTGAAACCTGTTGACGCTCAAGGCGGAAATTAGCTTCACCAGGCGCACCGTGCGGGCGGGAAGCCAGTACGATGCGGCGGGTTCGTTCGTTTGTCTTGCACCATTACATTGCTCCTTTACGAGATGTTGCCTCGTAAAAGCGTAGTGCATCAGCAGGCTTGCTGCTTAAAGGCACTGCGCGAAAGTGCTGCCGCAGTGGGGATAAGCAACTGTGCCACGTGACTAAAATATGGGGTGAGCATTTATTCCGACAGAAACAGCTCCGGACGTTCAATTGCCCCGGCGATAGCATCTGTCAGTTTCGTCAGGGCATCTGCCTGAATAATGTAGGGCGGCATCAGGTAAATTAGCCTGCCGAAGGGACGTATCCACACCCCGCGCTCAACAAAGAAGGCCTGCAGCGCCGCCATATTCACCGGCCGGCGGGTTTCAATCACCCCAATGGCGCCCAGTACACGAGCATCTGCAACTTCCTGCTGTTCGCGCAGCGGAAGCAGAGCCGCCTTCAGTTGCGTCTCGATAGCGCCCACCTGCTGCTGCCAGTGATTGTCCTGCAATATTGCCAGACTTTCGTTGGCAACAGCGCAGGCCAGCGGGTTGCCCATAAAGGTTGGGCCATGCATAAAGCAGCCTGCTTCACCATTGCTGATGGTATCCGCCACCGCTCGGGTGGTGAGGGTGGCGGAAAGTGTCATGCTACCGCCAGTCAGTGCCTTGCCTACGCAAAGTATGTCAGGGGAAATGTTGGCATGTTCGCAGGCAAACAGCTTACCCGTGCGGCCAAATCCGGTGGCAATCTCATCGGCAATCAGCAAAATACTGTGGCGATCACAGAGTTCACGTACCCGTTGCAAATAGGTTGGATGATAAAAGCGCATGCCGCCCGCACCCTGCACAATCGGTTCGAGGATGACAGCCGCAATATCGCGGCTATGGCTGCGTATCAACTGTTCGAACGCCCCGATGTCACGCTCCTGCCACTCAGTTGCAAAGCCGCACGCTGGCGCCGGGGCGAAGAGATGACTGGGTAAATAGCCCTGATAAAGACTGTGCATCGAGTTCTGCGGATCGCAAACCGACATCGCCGCAAAGGTATCGCCATGATAACCATTACGCAGCGTGAGGAAGCGCTGTCGACGTTCGCCCCGGGCTTGCCAGTACTGCAACGCCATCTTCATGGCAACTTCAACCGCAACTGATCCTGAATCGGCCAGAAACACGCACTCCAACCCTTTCGGTGTCATCGCAACCAGCTTACGGCACAGTGCTACGGCAGAAGGGTGGGTAATTCCGCCAAACATCACGTGGGACATCTGCTGAATTTGCTCTGTCATCGCCCGATTCAGGCGGGGATGGTTATAGCCGTGGATCGCCGACCACCAGGAAGACATGCCGTCGACCAGGCTGCGACCATCGGCCAACTGCAGAAAGGTATTCTGGGCGGCTATTACCGGGTACACCGGCAGCGGCTGGCTCATCGACGTGTACGGGTGCCAGATATGGTTGCGGTCAAAGGCGAGATCAGAGGGGGTCATAAATTACTTGTAAACCAAATTCAAAATATTTAGTTTACAAGTATAACCAGTCAAAGACCCTAAAACGACCGTTTTTTTTGGAGCATGCAATGGCAATTCAGTGGACGCTTTCTCAGGCTCAGGCCCTGTTCGACAAACCTTTTCTTGAGCTGATGTTTGAGGCACAGCAAGTGCATCGTCAGCATTTTGACCCGCGACAGGTGCAGGTTAGTACGCTGTTGTCGATCAAAACCGGTGCCTGCCCGGAAGACTGTAAGTACTGTCCACAAAGCTCCCGCTATAAAACCGGGCTGGCCTCCGAGCGCCTGATGGAAGTGGAAGAGGTGCTGAACTCGGCGCGCAAAGCCAAGGCGGCAGGTTCGGACCGCTTCTGCATGGGCGCAGCCTGGAAAAATCCGCACGAGCGCGATATGCCGTACCTTGAGCAGATGGTGAGAGGCGTTCGGGAAATGGGGCTGGAAACCTGTATGACGCTGGGTACGCTGAACGAAGATCAAGCCCAGCGCCTGGCGCGTGCCGGTCTGGATTATTACAACCATAATCTGGACACCTCGCCGGAGTTTTACGGCAGCATTATCACCACTCGCAGTTATCAGGAGCGTCTGGATACGATCAGCAAAGTGCGTGATGCCGGGATTAAAGTCTGCTCCGGCGGCATTGTTGGCCTGGGTGAGACCGTCAACGATCGTGCTGGCTTGCTGGTGCAACTGGCCAACCTGCCCACGCCGCCTGAAAGCGTGCCCATCAATATGCTGGTTAAGGTGAAAGGCACACCCCTTGCGGATAACGACGATGGGACCCTTTCGATTTTATCCGCACAATTGCCGTAGCGCGCATTATGATGCCCACCACGCGGCGCTCGTTTTCCGACTTTCCGCCGGGCGGGAGCAGATGAGCGAACAGACTCAGGCGATGTGCTTTATGGCCGGTGCCAATTCCATTTCTATGGCTGCAAGCTGCTGACCACGCCAAATCCGAAGAAGACAAAGATATGCAACTGTTTTCAAAAGCTGGGCTCATCCGCGTCACACCACCACCGAAGCTGGGCAATACAACGAGCAGCAACAGTTATGACAGATAGGGCGCTGCTCTGAAAGCTGGACAACTGCTGTAACGCCGACACCGCAGCAATTCTACAATGCGGCTCTGTAAGTGAGCTGGCAGCAACGAATCGACGATGCGCTCGCCGCGCGTCGTGAAAAAGAGCAGTTTCGCCAGCGGGTTGTCAACACGCAAAACGAGGCGCGGACGCTACAGATCGGTGGCTCGCGTTACCTGAATTTCTCTGCCAACGACTATCTCGGATTAAACCGCGATCCTGACATCGTCAAAGCCTGGCAACAGGGCGCTGAGCGGTACGGCGTAGGAGCCGGCGGATCTGGACACGTTACGGGTTATCACCTGCCGCAGGCTGAGCTGGAGGAGCAGTTGGCCGACTGGCTGGGATATCCGTGCGCGCTGGTATTTATTTCCGGCTTTGCAGCGAACCAGGCGGTGATTGCGGCGTTACTGGCGAAAAACGACCGTATTTTCGCCGATAAGCTGGCCATGCTTCGCTGATGGAAGCGGCGGTAATGAGTCCTGCCACGTTACGCCGCTTTGCGCATAATCACCCCGCTGCGCTGGCAAAGCTGCTGGAAAACCCGGTAGAGGGAGAAACGCTGGTGGTCACTGAAGGGGTATTCAGTATGGACGGTGACAGTGCGCCGCTGGCCGAACTCTATCAGTTATCCCAGCACCACCGTAGTTGGCTGATGGTCGACGATGCTCACGGTATCGGCGTCACAGGTGAGCAGGGGCGGGGCAGTTGCTGGCAACAGCAGGTGAAACCCGAGCTGTTGGTGGTGACCTTTGGTAAGGCCTTTGGTCTCAGCGGCGCGGCCCTCCTTTGTGATCGGAACACCGCTGACTATCTGTTGCAGTTTGCCCGACATCTTATTTACAGTACAGCAATGCCTCCCGCCCAGGCCTTTGCCCTTCAGGCGGCATTAAAGCGTATCCAGCAGGGCGATGATCTTCGCCAGCGGTTACAGCAAAATATCGCGATTTTCCGCAAGTTGGCTCAGGCGCTGGAGCTGGATTTATTGCCCTCAGAAACGGCAATCCAACCGCTGATTGTGGGCGAAGAGCAGCGGGCACTGGCACTGGCGATGTCCCTGCGCCAGCGCGGCCTGTGGGTTACCGCCATTCGTCCGCCAACGGTGCCGCCAGGCACCGCCAGGCTGCGGATTACCCTCAGTGCGGCTCATCGGCCGGCGGATATTCAGCAGTTGCTGGAGGGGATAGAGCATGCAAGCGGTCAATAAAGTCAATAAACAGGCTATCGCCCAGGCCTTTGGCCGGGCGGCCCAGTGCTACAATCAGTATGCACAGTTGCAGCGCCTTTGTGGAGAAACGCTGGCTGGTTTTGCTCACAGGCAGCAGGGACTGAAAGTTCTTGATGCAGGCTGCGGGCCCGGGTGGTTTAGCAGCGCTGGCGGCGTGCAGGAAATCACGTCACCGCCCTTGATCTGTCCGCGGGAGATGATAAAGCAGGCGCAGGCGTCAGGCACAGCTGATCGCTATCAGCATGGTGATATTGAAGCGTTGCCTTCGCGGAACCCCAATTTGATCTGTGCTGGAGCAACCTTGCGGTGCAATGGTGGCAGTAATTTGCAACTGGCACTGGCAGAACTTCACAGGGTAACGTTGCCGGGCGGTCAGGTGCTGTTTTCGACACTCTCCGACGGCTCTTTACACGAGCTGGCTGAGGCCTGGATATCGCTGGATGTTCCCGCACCGCTAAACCATTTTTTGTCGGTCGATGCCATGCAGCAGGCGGGCAAAAATCTTCCTTTAACCCTGACACAGCAGATCGTGACGTTAGGATTCCGGATGTGCTCAGCGCATTACGATCGCTGAAAGGCATTGGTGCCACTCATCTGCATCAGGGACGCCGCGGCAACCTGCTCAGCAGGCGGCATCTACAGCAACTGGCACACTCCTGGCCGCAGGATCAGCGGGGCTATTTGCTCAGTTATCATTTGGTTTATGGTGTAATTCATGGTGAGTAAACGCTGGTTTATTACCGGAACAGATACTGAAGTTGGCAAGACGGTTGCCAGTACCGCACTGCTACAGGCCGCCAGCGCGCAGGGTTCTGCTGCGTAGGCTACAAACCGGTCGCGTCAGGTTGTGAAATGACACCTGCAGGTCTGCGCAATGAGGACGCACTGGCGCTGCAAAAAAACAGCGTACTTAAGCTGCCCTATGACAGTATCAATCCGCTGGCCTTTGCCGAGCCGACATCGCCACATATCGTCAGTGCCGAGGAGGGCAGGCCAATCACCTTTGCGCGGCTCTCGGCGGGGCTGGCAGCGCTGACGCAGCAGGCTGACTGGGTACTAACGGAAGGGGCGGGAGGCTGGTTTACTCCGCTTGCTGCGAACAGCACTTTTGCTGACTGGGTGCTGGTTGAGCAGTTGCCGGTGGTGCTGGTGGTCGGGCTGAAGTTAGGTTGCATTAACCATGCAATGCTGACCGCTCAGGCTGTGCAGGCCAGCGGGCTGCGCCTGGCGGGTTGGATAGCCAATGCCATTCAGCCTCCGGGGAAACGTCATGCCGAGTATCTGGCGACACTAAAGCAGCGCTTACCCGCGCCATTGCTGGGGGAGATCCCCTGGCTGTCCGAGCCGCAACAATTTGAACGGTTGGGTCAGTATCTGCGACTACCTGAATAACCTTCTGCCTGAGTAAGACGGCCATTACTCAGGCCCATATCGTTATACTGCCATCCAGGTATCAAGCATACTGTCGTCAAGCTGTGCCACTTTCCCATGGGCCACGTTGCGCCCACGATGTAGCAGCAGGAAGTAATCTGCCACCTTACGGATAAACGAAATCCGCTGCTCAAGCAGAAGGATAGTCAGGCCGAAATCATGATTCAGTCGATGAATCAGATTACCCATCTCTTCTTCCAGCCACGGCGACATGCCTTCTGTCGGCTCATCGAGGATCAGCAGTTTAGGCTGCAGCACCAGCGCTCTGGCCAGCGCCAATTGCTGCTGTTGGTCAAGCTGCAATTCGCCGCTGCGCTGATGCCGTAACGCGTGAAGGGCAGGGAACAGATCATAAACCATTTGCGGGATGGCCCGGTGGCGCTCCATCCCCGCGCCAGCCAGCAGTGCAATTTGCAGGTTTTCCTCCACGCTGAGTTGGGAGAAAATCTGCCGCCCCTGCGGGACATAGCCAATGCCTAACGCTGCTCGCTGTTCCATCGGCTGTAGCAGCAGATCCTGCGGGGGACGGTTAGCTTCCTGCCAAATCATTGAGCCGCTGTTGATCGGCAGGTGGCCCATGATGCAGTTTACTAGTGTGGTTTTACCCATGCCCGGTTGTCCAAGAACGCCAGTGCAGGTGCCCGGGGGAAGATCAGATCGACATCCCAGAGAATATGATGTTGTCCATAAAATTGATTGATAGAACGTAAGCTGAGCATCTGACTCTCTCCTCCAGACAGTTTTCAATCGCAGCTGGTTGCATCCGCTCTACGTCGTGTGGCAAACAGTCGTCAACGTTTCTGATGAAACGCCTGCGGCTTCATGCTCCTCGCTCTGGTGTTATGAAAGCGTGAAGCTGTTAATCGTGTTGCAATAGGCAGGCCAATTTGGCGAGTTTGTCTAAAATTACCATATGGACTGATGATTAGTGCGGGTGATTGGTAAAGAAAGTTAAACAATTTGGCCGAATAATATTCCGTTGCACTCTTGGGGTGCTATGTACCAATCAATTGTGGTGCAATTGCCTGTCTTGAAGGGAAACGAGTGTTGTCACGAAACTGAAAAAAAAGTGGAAAAAACGCTGGCAGCCGCGGAAAAAATATGCCTTTCAGAACCCTGGATCCTCAGGCGCCAGGTTAAAATAATGCAAAAAAAAAAATTGCGCTGCGATTGCTGCTCAGCGCTGATTTATACACATCAGACGGTTCGGGCGCTGAAATCAGTTATCCACCATTCCTGTGGATAACCATGTGTATGAAGGTCTGAAAAACTAACCTAAAGCGAGAGCCAGCGCGGTCTGGGGACGAGTTGCTGTGAAACTCATCTTCCAAAACAAGTGTTAATAAATCAACATGTTAATTAAAATCAAGCACAAGAATATTCTCAGATATCCGGGTTGCTGCATTTCGTCAGAATGCTTGACAAATGTTAAAGTTCAAGTCCGTTTGGGGATAACCGGCTGACCTTAATGGCTGTATTTTTCACGCCGGGCCGCAAAGGAGCAATGCTGCTATTTTTTAACGCATCATACAAATTAACTGTAATTATAACCAGTATTTTTTGCTGGCAAAATCATCGAGTCCGGGTAAAATTAGGATTCTGTCCGTGCAATTC
The DNA here is from genome assembly GCA_018691245.2 of Ips nitidus. Classification (NCBI taxonomy): domain Eukaryota; kingdom Metazoa; phylum Arthropoda; class Insecta; order Coleoptera; family Curculionidae; genus Ips; species Ips nitidus. The sequence continues at coordinate 20,609 of JAGUCG020000152.1, forward strand.
ATCACCAGGTAGCCATGCAATGAGCAAAGTCTTTAAACTCAACGCCGAATTTAAACCCGCAGGTGACCAACCTGAGGCAATCCGTCGGCTTGAAGAGGGGCTGGAGGACGGTTTGGCGCATCAGACCTGCTTGGCGTAACCGGTTCTGGGAAAACCTTCACCATTGCCAATGTGATAGCCGACTTAACCGTCCAAACGATGGTGCTGGCCCGAATAAAACGCTGGCTGCACAGCTCTACGGCGAAATGAAGCCTTCTTTCCGGAAAATGCGGTGGAATACTTCGTTTCCTACTACGACTATTATCAGCCAGAAGCCTACGTACCGAGCTCCGATACCTTCATCGAAAAAGATGCGTCGGTAAACGAGCACATTGAGCAGATGCGCCTGTCGGCCACCAAAGCGCTGCTGGAGCGACGGGATGTCATTGTGGTGGCTTCGGTTTCCGCAATTTACGGCCTGGGCGACCCGGATCTTTATCTGAAGATGATGCTGCATCTGACGCGCGGTATGGTGATTGACCAGCGTGCTATTTTGCACCGGCTGTCAGAACTTCAGTATACGCGCAACGATCAGGCTTTTCAGCGTGGTACCTTTCGCGTACGTGGTGAGGTTGTCGATATCTTCCCGGCCGAGTCAGATGACTATGCGCTACGCGTAGAGTTGTTCGACGAAGAGGTGGAGCGCCTGTCGATTTTCGACCCGCTTACTGGCCAGGTGAGCGCCATTGTTCCGCGTTACACCATCTACCCTAAGACACACTATGTGACGCCACGCGAGCGCATACTTCAGGCGATGGAGGAGATCAAGCTCGAACTGGCGGACCGTCGCAAGGTGCTACTGGATAATAACAAGCTGCTGGAAGAGCAGCGCATTTCTCAGCGTACCCAGTTCGACCTGGAAATGATGAACGAGTTGGGCTACTGCTCGGGTATTGAAAACTATTCACGCTACCTTTCCGGACGAGGACCTGGCGAAGCGCCGCCCACGCTGTTTGATTATCTGCCTGCGGATGGTCTGCTGGTGGTTGATGAATCCCACGTTACCATCCCACAAATTGGCGGCATGTATAAGGGTGACAGGGCGCGAAAAGAGACCCTGGTGGAGTATGGATTCCGCCTGCCTTCCGCGCTGGATAACCGCCCCGCTGAGATTTGAAGAGTTTGAGGCGCTGGCGCCGCAGACGATCTATGTTTCCGCAACACCGGGTAACTATGAGTTGGAGAAGTCGGGCGGCGATGTGATTGATCAGGTTGTGCGTCCCACCGGTCTGCTGGATCCGCTGATCGAAGTCCGACCGGTAGGGACGCAGGTTGATGATCTTCTCTCTGAAATTCGTCTGCGGGCAGCCATCAATGAACGCGTGCTGGTTACGGTGTTGACCAAGCGCATGGCCGAAGACCTGACTGACTATCTGGAAGAGCATGGCGAACGGTGTGCGCTATCTGCATTCGGATATTGATACCGTAGAGCGGGTCGAGATCATCCGCGATCTGCGGCTGGGGGAGTTCGACGTGTTGGTGGGGATCAACCTGCTTCGCGAGGGGCTGGATATGCCTGAGGTATCACTGGTTGCCATTCTGGATGCGGATAAAGAGGGCTTCCTGCGCTCTGAACGCTCGCTGATCCAGACCATTGGCCGGGCGGCAAGAAACCTGAACGGCAAGGCGATCCTCTACGGCGATAAAATCACGCCGTCAATGGCCAGAGCCATTAGCGAAACCCAGCGGCGTCGTGAGAAGCAGGAGATCTATAACAAAGAAAACGGAATTGTACCGCAGGGCCTCAACAAGAAAATAGCCGACATTCTTGAGCTGGGTCAGGGTATTAACAAGAGCAAAAGTAAAGGGCGCGGCAAATCCTCTCGCAGCATTGTGGAAGACGAAATGCCCAATCTCGATCTATCACCGAAAGGGCTGCAGAAAAAAATCCACGAGCTTGAGGCCAAAATGCAGCAGCACGCACAGAATCTGGAGTTTGAAGAGGCCGCCAGCGTACGCGACCAGTTGCAGCAGGTACGTGAACTGTTTATTGCTGCATCCTGAGCCGGTCGCAGGGAGAGTTCTGTTTCGATTTATTTAATCGTCTGGATCGCCTGCTCAAGCGCAATATGCAGCAGTTGGCGATCGTGACGATATTTGATGTCTGCGGCTTCAAGGGGAGCCTGAATAATCAAGCGATCAGTCAGATTGCGGGTATCCGCCGCTGGCCCGACGACGATGGCATCAATGACTTTTTTGCCAATGTATTTTTCCATTATCGCCAGCTTGCCCGCCAGCGATAACTGTGCGGCCGCGGGGCTTAATTCTTTACCCAGATTACCGATAAAAATCATGGTGGCAGGTGTGCGGCGCAACGCCTGTGTCATATCTGGCATCAGCAGAACGGGCATCAGACTGGTATAAAAGCTGCCAGGACCAATCAGAATCAGATCAGCCTCCGCGACCGCCTCGATCGCTTCACGGGTCGCGCTCACATTGGGGGAAAAGCTGCAATTCCTGTGGCGGCAACAGCATCTGATCAATCTCGGTCTCACCAAAAATCTGTTGACCCTCGCTGTCAATCGCCACCAAATCGACCGGCTGTTCCGACATCGGGATCAGGTAGGCGTCGACCTTCAGCACATTGCGGATTAGATTAATGGCTTCAATCGGACGAACACTGAGATTATCTAACGCTTTCAACATCAGATTGCCCAGATTATGCCCCGCCAGCTCGCCATTCCCGTTGAAGCGGTATTCAAACATCGCGGAGGCCAGGCTTGGCTCCGCAATCAGCTGGTTCAGACAGTTACGCATATCGCCCCAGGCAATGCCACCTTCCGAGCGGCGGATGCGACCCGTTGAGCCGCCGTTATCCGTGGTGGTGACGATGCCTGTCAGGCGAGAAGCCAAAAAAGAAAGGGCCGACATCACACGGCCAAGGCCGTGTCCACCACCTAAAAGCCACTACCCTGTTGAGATCAGCTAACGTGCGATTACGCATAAAAATCCTTGTTTGTAGGTAAGTCTGATGACGACGAAATGCAACACATTGCTATTCGGACTATTTTAGCGTAGTCCACGGCCGGAATAGGGAAAAAACGTTATATATCATAATACATAGCGAAATTCAGCTCTGGTAAGCCCTTTATTTTAGCGCTATGATTTTACCACCAGGATTTACCAGCATAGGGTAAATCACACTTAGCCCTGACACCTACGTCTATCTGATAGGGTGTCTTGGCCGCAACCTTGAGTTGCCAGGGTGCAGAAAGAAATGACTGCATCTCCCGGTTTGGAAAGGTGTTCAGGTGTCACAATTTACCGATAATTTCGACCGCAAGTTCTATTACCTGCGACTGTCGATCACCGATGTTTGCAATTTTCGTTGCAGCTATTGCCTGCCTGACGGTTACAAACCGCAGGGAGCAGCAGCAACAAAAGTTTTCTTAACCTGGATGAGATCCGGCGGGTAACCCGCGCCTTTGCCGCAGCGGGTACCGAAAAAGTCCGCCTCACCGGTGGCGAGCCTTCTCTGCGCCGTGACTTCACCGACATCATTGCTGCTGTAAGCGAAAACAGCGGCATCCGACAGTTGGCGGTTACCACCAATGGCTATCGTCTGGGCCCGTGACGTAGCGCAGTGGCGCGCCGCTGGACTGACCGCGCTGAACGTCAGTATAGACAGCCTTGATCCCGTCAGTTTCATGCCCATTACCGGCCAGGATAAATTCCACCAGGTGATGCGTGGTATTGATGCGGCGTTTGAAGCGGGATTCAGCAAGGTGAAAGTCAATACCGTGTTGATGCGCGACATTAATCATAACAGCCTGCAGACTTTCCTTGAGTGGATCCGTACCCGGCCCATTCAGCTCCGCTTTATTGAACTAATGGAAACGGGAGAGGGTGGCAAGTTTTTCCGTACGCGTCACGTGTCGGGGACAGTGATCCGCGATCGTCTGTTAGAGCAGGGATGGGAGCGTCAGCGTCGCGAGCGCAGTGCCGGGCCAGCGCAGGTTTTCCGCCACCCTGACTATCAGGGTGAAATTGGTCTGATCATGCCGTATGAAAAAGATTTCTGTACCACCTGTAACCGTCTACGCGTGTCGGCGATGGGTAAGCTGCATCTTTGCCTGTTTGGCGATGGCGGCATTTCGCTGCGAGACCTGCTGGTCAGTGACGACCAGCAGGAAGAATTGCAGGCGCGTATAGCTGCCAGTCTGCGTAGCAAGAAGCAGACGCATTTCCTGCTTCAGGGCAATACCGGCATTACGCAAAATCTCTCTTATATCGGTGGTTAACATGAAGGACGTTAAAAATGGCTAAACCCTCAGCTGATTTTACGGCGCTCAACATAGCGGTACTCACTATCTCTGACAGCCGAGATGCGTCCAGTGACAGCTCCGGTGACTATTTGCATGACGCGGCAAGCAAAGCGGTCATCAGGTACTGGACCATCTGTTGATTAAAGACGATCGTTACCAGATCCGCGCCCACGTTTCTCGCTGGATTGCCAGCAGCGATGTACAGGTGGTGCTGATTAACGGCGGGACTGGATTTAATACCAAAAACAGCACCCCCGAAGCGTTGCTGCCGCTATTTGATCGCGAGATTGAAGGTTTCGGTGAGCTGTTCCGCATGCTTTCCTATGAGGATATTGGCACCTCGACCGTTCAGTCCCGTGCGGTGGCCGGCGTAGCGAATGGCACGGTGATTTTTGCTATACCCGGCTCAACCAGTGCCTGTCAGATGGCGTGGGAAAGGATAGTCCGGCATCAGTTAGATGCGCGTACCCGTCCCTGTAATTTTGTATCGCATGTGAAGAAGCTCTAACGTTATGTCGCAACTTACCCACATTAATGCTGCCGGCGAGGCACATATGGTGGATGTTTCCACCAAAAACGACACCGTGCGTGAAGCGCGAGCCGAAGCCTTCGTCAAGATGCATCCCAAAACCCTGCAGATGATTGTCGATGGCAGCCATCATAAAGGCGATGTTTTTGCCACCGCGCGCATTGCCGGTATTCAGGCCGCCAGCGTACCTGGGAACTGATCCCGCTTTGCCATCCTCTGTTTACTGAGCAAAGTTGAGGTGAGTCTTTTTGCCGATGTGGCAAACAGTCAGGTGCGCATTGAGTCACTTTGCCGCCTGACGGGCAAAACGGGGGGTGGAGATGGAAGCGCTGACGGCGGCCTCCATCGCTGCGCTGACCATTTACGATATGTGTAAAGCGGTACAGAAAGACATCAGCATTGAACAGTGCCGTTTACTGAGTAAAAGCGGCGGTAAGTCCGGTGATTTTCAGGCGGTGTTCCATGATTAAGGTCCTCTTTTTTGCCCAAATCCGCGAGTTAGTCGGTACGGGGAGCGTGGCGATAACGGAGGAGTACGCCACTGTCGAAGCGCTGCGTGCGGCGCTGGCCCTGAAGGGAGAACGCTGGGCGCTGGCGCTTTCATCCGGCAAGGTGCTCTCGGCGGTAAACCAGACGTTGGTAGCTATGCACTATCAACTGAAGCCCGGCGATGAGGTCGCCTTTTTTCCACCGGTAACGGGAGGATAAATGGAAACGCGGATCAGAGTAGGGCAGGCACCTTTTGATATGGGCGAGGAGTACCGCTGGCTGGCGGCCTGTGATAAAGATGGTGCTGTGGTGACATTCACCGGAAAAGTTCGCAATCATAATCTGGGTGATAAGGTGTCAGCACTGACACTGGAACACTATCCGGAATGACGGAAAAAGCGCTGGCTGAGATTGTAGCGCAGGCGCGTGAGCGTTTGGCCGATGCAGCGAGTTACAGTTATCCACCGTATCGGCGAGCTGTTTCCTGGCGATGAGATTGTGATGGTCGGTGTGAGCGGCGCGCATCGATCCGATGCGTTTTCTGCCGCTGAGTTTATTATGGATTACCTGAAAACCGCGCGCCCTTCTGGAAGCGTGAAACCACCCCGGAGGGTGATCGCTGGGTAGAATCTCGCGACAGCGATAACCAGTCCGCTTGCGCGATGGCAGTAGCCCGAACCAGCAGCGGTATTTTTTCCCTGGGGCAGGCCTGATGGGGAGCGATGGATAATTGCCATATGTGCGCCGTAGCCTCAGGCCATCAGCTTTATGATAATCAAGGAAAGGAATGATTGCCTGTAAACCTACTTTTTTTGCTGGTGCTGATGGCCTGATGGTGCTGGCAGGTTGTACGAGTCAGCCTAAAAAAGCGCTCTCCGAGCGTCATCCTGCCGCAGTTAAAGCCCAGATTGCCCAGTTGATTCCATCTCAGGTCAGTGACCGTCAGGGATGGAGTAATGATATCTTCGCCGCGTTTAACGGCCAGCGGCTGGAC
>JAGUCG020000153.1:0-26500 GCA_018691245.2 Ips nitidus
TGTGCTACTTAAGGCTTAATATACAATATTATGTCTTATAACAAAATTAATTTGAGCATCATTTGTAACCTTTATTTATTTGTTAGTATGTACGATCCATTTTCCATTAAAAAATAAAAAATGGAACGTGTGAAATTCATTTTCCAAATGCTGTAAAGCAAGGAATCCCGTGTATGCACCGCGTAATCAAAATTAGTCATGTAAACAACGTCGAACTTTTATGTTAGTAGCTCGTTATCAACCAACAAGATTGTCGGAGCGTCGTGTCAGGAATATTCGCCTCTTCAGCGAAACATTTTTTATCACACCTATTAGTTCATGGCGCTAAAAAAATAATTGGATTAATTTCATGACTAGATTATACTCGCTATTTGGGGATAATATGACATCATACATTCCAAATTTTTTATTGTATATATATTTTTTTTATATATCATCCACTTGTGTATATCACGTCTGTATCAACATATGCATATATATATATAGCCATTAAAATACAAAACAATAATAAGGTAACATAAATTAAATTGCAGATCTCATAGCTGCTGATACGTAGCATATGGCCCCATGTTGTCAAATGGTTCTAATTGCGCGATAAAGGGCTGTGTTACCGCGTGTCTAAGAACTTCTTCAGTCTGTTGCTGATTAATGGACCCCCCTTCTTGCACCTGCGCCAGGTTTTCCGGATTCGGGCCTAGTGCCGGATTGCGGTCGACCTGACTTGCGTGTGATTCAGGTCCAAATGCACCTCCAAAAGATGTGCCAGCAGAATTGACTTCTGATATTTCATCCCTTTCTTGCGTTTGGGGCACTACTGGTACCCGAAACTGATATGTCATATCCGTTACATAAGCATGCGGATATGGCGGATGACCTGGTTGACTCAAAAATTGAGTTCTCCCGTACACACATGTAGCACAAGGACATCCTTGCACAAATACATTTTCCCATGCTCGCCAAAAATCCTCAGGTCGATATTGAGGTTGTTGGGGTGATATGCAAATTGCACAATCACATGTCGAAAACGGAGTGCCCCCCTGACGTACTTTCTCGCCAAGTAGAAGTATGGTATACTCCGTATGAATGATCTGAGTCCACAGGCCAAGTAGAGATTTTGTAATCCCTAACAATTGTATTGGTACCACTCGATCAAACTCTCCTTGCAGTTCCCACAAGTGGTACAGTGCCAATTTGTATAAATACAGTTTGGTGTTTATTTCGGTAACACACCTAATGTAAAACAAGAAATTCACAATCCATTCCATTTTTGGCACTTTCGCGAAACTTATAGGTTGACTTTACCCAAGTGTTACTTCACGACCGATTTCTAAGATGACACTGTAAATTGTTGTCCCATTCGGGTTTATTTAAACCAAACTAGTAATTAGTCATTATTCATAACTGCGCGTAACGATGAATCAAATTTGTCTTATCGCTCGCGAATTAGTTGCTTTCTTCACCAAATGCATAAACAACTATATGGTCAAGGTGATTATTACACCGACAACATCATTATTTATCTTTATTCGTTTGTAGGTACCTACATTACAATAACAACATTCAATGTTTTTATTTCCATTACATGTAACCATTTTTTATCTTATAGGGAAAATTAAACTGATATCTGTTCTTGAATTTTAAGAATTTGCGCAATAAAAATTCAGACGCAGATAACAGAATAAAATCCTTGGGCCCTGTAAAAATAGGTACATAGCTCAATATGTGGAGCCGTACATTATAATTGTTACTTTGTTTCAACATTATGCTTAATTGCATTTTTGCATTTTATGCATTAATCGGTCTGCACTGAACAATGTCTGGTCTCATTAAGATATTATTCCGAACTGGCCAAATCAGCGAATCCCATGGGTTTAAGCATGGTGCACCATTTGACTGTTGGGAAAACATTTCTCTGATAACCTTAACATTTGACAAGTTCATCGTCTGGAAGTAATTTGCTAATTTCAGCATCCTGGCTTTCCGGTGGAGAGGGATCTGAATTGTATTTATACGGTTTTCTTATCACATTTTCCACAGTTCGTCCTCTGCCCCACACGAAACTTTACCGTGTGTGTTTTGTAGTGCATTTATAGTCTTTTGTCGTGCATTGTGTCATTTTTGAAAGTAAGTATAAGTGGTTTTTTTTTTTCCTTTTTTTTATTCATCATTTCCATATATTTTTCCTTCCAAAGAAAAATTCTCTTTGTTTCGCTATCCAATGTTAACAATATCTTCCCTTTCAGATGGAACCTGGAAATGAAGTCGCCACCGACAAGGGCCGGGGCCGCGGTGCCGGTCTGATGGCTCTCTTGGCTGCCCAGCGGGCCCGGCGCACCGTGGGTGCGGCCAGCCTCAAACTGGGGCCTGGAGTGGAAGCTGGTCCTTCTGCGGCCAGCGAGGCGGAGGCTCCCCCTCAAGTGGCAGGTGAGGTGGAGGCTCCTCCTGGGGTTCCAGCATCCCCAGAGGAAGAGAAAACAGAGGAGGAAGGCGGCGTCAACGACGCCTCAACAGCGGTGGCGCCGCGTTTGGCTGTTGAAGCCATAGGCAGCAATGCCAAAACAGTGAATTTTTATTTTTTTTAAAATAAAGAAAATACATTATTAACCGAAATGCTTGTATTATTTTTGTTGCGGGGTTCCTTCTGGTGTCCATGGGTCATGGTAATGTAAAATTCTGCTTACATGGACCACTTCAGTTCTAGATTTTGGCGAAATGCCCTTTCGTATTTCATAGTCCACATCAGACATTTTCCGATTTATGTAATAAGGACCAAACCATCTAAGCAGTAATTTTTCACTTTTTCCTACTTTCCTAATAGGGGTGAAAACTTTTACTTGGTCCCCCACTTCAAATTCAACATGGCGGTGTTTACAATCATAACGTAATTTATCTATGTCTTGACGCCGTTTTATATTTTCAACTGCCAAATTTCTGACTGCTAAACCAATGTCTCTAATTTGGTCGCTATTACTACTTTCCAAGGGTGGCAATAAGTTTGCTTCCGTTGGTAAAATAGGTTCACGACCGTACACCAGCATGAATGGTGAAAATTTAGTGCTATCCTGTTTGCAGAATTATACGCAAAAGTCACATGTGGAAGATATTCATCCCAATTTGATTGATTAGTATTAGTATACATAGATAACATATTGGCTAAAGTTTTATTAAATCTTTCTGTTAAGCCATTAGTTGCGGGATGATATGCAGTAGTAAACTGACTCGTTGTCCCCATCTTTTTTAGCAATTCTGTAACCAATTCTGATTGAAAAACTTTCCCCTATCGCTTAACAATTCCTTAGGTGCACCGTGTTTTGTAATAATTCTCTCCAGTATAAATTTTGCTACAGGTCCGGCTTTGCCGCTCGGTAATGCGTCAGTCTCCGCCCACCTTGTGGCGTAATCTGTCGCTACCACTATCATGGTTTTGCCGCTGCTACTTCTGCGAAACGGACCTAACAAATCTATTCCAACCTTTTCAAATGGGGTGCCAACTGGGATAGGATGTAACAGACCGATAGGCTTTTGATTTTGTTGGCCTTTCCTGGCCTGGCAATCCGGGCATCCTTTTACAAAACGTTCCACGTCCTTTTGCAACCCTTGCCAATAGTATCTTTGTTTTATTTTCGCTAGGGTTTTTGATAATCCCAAATGGCCACTCAGCGGTTCTGAGTGGTGGGAGTACAAAATTTCCCCTATTAACTGTTGCGGTATCACTAAAAGTTTAGTCCGGCCCACTCCATGCGGGTTTATACGGTACAAAACTTCTGACTCAAGCCTAAAATTTTTCGCTTGCTTGCGTATACCAATTGTAGCTTCTTCAGGATGTTTTATAGCCTGAATTATTTTCAAAATGTTCTCATCTTTTGCTTGTAATTCTGCAATGTTACGTATATCTAATAAAAAGGTTGGTATTTCGTCAATTTCTTGTACTTTCGTATTCGCTGGCAAAACAGGATATCTGCTTACGCAGTCTGCATCTCTGTGAGCAATTCCCGATTTATGATGTACTGTGTAGTCAAATTCTGATAATTTTAACGCCCAACGCGCTAAACGTCCAGTAGTCTCTTTCAAGGTTTTTAACCAACATAGCGCATGATGATCAGTCACTATTTTTATAGGTTTTCCATAAATAAAATGCCTAAAATAGGATAGCGCCCATATAGCTGCTAACCCTTCAAGTTCTGTTATAGAATAATTCTTTTCAGCTTTACTAAGGCTTCTACTTGCATATGCTATTGGGTGTAACGCATTTTCATGATCTTCCTGCAATAATATTGCTCCGATTCCATCTTTACATGCATCTACCCTTAATTCACATCCTTTATTCGGTTGAAAATGTGCCAAAACTGGTTCACTAATCAATTTTTGTTTTAGTGTTTCAAACGCTTTGTCATGTATGTCCTGCCAATCAAATTTATTTTGTTTCTTTGTTAGATCATGAAAAGGACGTGCAATTTTTGCAAAATTTTCTATAAACTTCCGGTAGTAGTTACAAAGTCCAAAAAACTTTGTACACCCTTTACATTTTTTGGTCTTGGAAAATTTTCAATTGAAACTAATTTTGATTTATCAGGAAATATTCCGTCTTTCGAAATTGTATAACCAAGAATATTAATTTTTTCTTTTAAATATTCACATTTTTTAGGTTTTAGTGTTAGGCCTGCACTTCGAAGTCTATTGAAAACTTTACGTAATTTTTCCAAATGTTCATCTATTGTTTTAGAAAAAATTATAATGTCGTCCATGTAAATTAAAACTTCTTTCCATTTGAAATCTCTAAACACTACATCTCCTAACTGTTGGAATGTTGCCGGGGCATTGCACAATCCAAAAGGCATTACATTAAATTCCCATAATCCGTGACCTGGCGGTGTAAAGGCAGTAAGTGGCTTACTTTCTTCTTTTACTTTGACTTGCCAATAACCTGAATACATGTCTAACGATGAAAAATATTGGGCGTTTCCTAAGTACGTCAAAATATCCTCAATATTAGATCCTGACCACGAATTTTTTACTGTCACTTTGTTCAACTTGCAATAATCCACGCAAAATCGTGTCTCTCCAGACTTTTTCTTTACTAACACGACGGGACTTGCCCAGGGCGAGTTACTTTGCCTTATTATGTCGTATTGTTCCATTTCTCTTATCTGCTCATCTATTATCTCTCTTTCTTTTTGTGCCACTCTGTAAGGTTTCTGTTTTATAGGTTTAGCATTCCCTACATCAATTTCATGTTCAATGACATCGGTTTTTCCCATATATTTTGGTGTTTTTGAAAAAACGTCACTATATTCTGAAAGTAATGTCTGCAATTTGTTACACAATTCTGGGTTTGTTATATTACTTAGGTTATGGTCATTCATGGTAATCATTTCTTCATCATCTTCAGTTTCATCAATACAATGAACTGGAATTTTTGTTATATCTATTTCTATATTCTTCTCTAAATAACCGATTGTGGTATTTTTTAATATGAACACTTCTTTAAAACTCATATTGTTAATTTTGATGTACCATTTGTCATCTCTTACAAAAATATTTGAACAAATCAATCCTCTTGGTCGTAGGTATTTATCGTTCTCGATAAAGCAGTACTTTGTGAACTCGTGCGGAGATAAGGCGCAGTTTAGTCGTACCGTTATCTCGCGACCAACCTTGACCATGTAATCGGTTGCAAGTGTAACCTTAAAACTTCGCGCGGTTGACTCAATCTCGACGTTTGCAAATACCTTATTAGTATCTTCCATTTGTTCTATTTTTTCCATGTTGTTATCGACATTGTCGCCAAAATGCAAAATCAATGCGTCAAGTTCATGGTACAATGTCACAGTATTGGTATTATAGTCAATTAATGATTTTTTACTAGCCAAGAAGTTATGTCCCAATATTAAGGCTTTTGATAAATTTTGCACCACTAGTGCCTCAACGGAAATAATTGTGCCATTAACTTTTATAATTACCTCTGAATTGCGAGAGGTTGAACTGGATAACCTCCTGCGGTTATCAGTTGTATATTGTCTTGTAATCGTCTCATGTTACTGATATAATCTATGTCGACTACATTTTTACAAGCTCCTGTATCAAGTAAAACAGGGACGTTATCTTTACCGTTAACTGTGATATGTACTATTAATGTTTGTCTACTGGTGCCCGTAGATGACAATTGGACAATTTCGGTCGGGCTTCTTAGTTTTGAAACTGTCCTCTGTCGTTTGGGTTTCTTCGGCCTTGAGGTGCATTCCTTTGGAAAGGCCTATTATTGAAGTTACAAGACACATGACCGGGCCTACGGCAATCAATGCAAATAACCCGGCCGTCGTGCGTTCTCGTACGAGGCAAATAATTATTGCTATTATTATTCTCCAGTTCTGATTTCTGTTCCCGTTAAAAGTATCCTGGTTCCGGGTTGTTGCGAATTGTTTCTTACAAATTGTTGCCCCCTATTGAATGAGTTGTTCCTCGGACTATTTTGATTCGGTCTAAAATTATTCACCCTTGGAACATAGGTATTTCGTGCTTGATTTTGAACCGTATTTGAAAAATTCCTATTAAAAAATGTCCGTGGCCTGGTGTCATTCCAGGTCCTTTGCCGGTTTGTTGGGTTATTACCACTGTTACTGTTACTGACTGCCGCAGATACTGACAATAAAGCTGTACTCTGTGTCATTTGGTTTACCAATGTCCTTTCTTTTATATCGCTTATTTTAATGACCAATTGCTTTAAATCGTCAAAATTTCTATTGCTAGAACTAAGCAAATAATACATCTCATAGTAAGATGGATGTAAACCATTTTCAAAATGATCCCTAAACGCGTCAAAAGTCATTTCTGGGTCAATCTCGTTTGCGATTGCCAATAGATCATAATAGTATTTTTTAATGTCCTCGACGTCCTGCTGTTTGCGGGTGTTTAATCTAAATTTTAACTTTCGGAGTGGCTGTTCTCCTGAAAACTCTTTCAAAAAATCTGATTTAATATTTAGCCATGTCTTCATCTGATTCTCTGGCTCACTAATATAATTACTAAACCACGTATGAGCTGGACCTTCCAAAAAATTAGCCAAATAAGATATTTTATGATTTTCTGACCAGCTATTCACAATTGCTGCTTTTTCGTATTTATTTATAAAAATACTGGGAGAGTCAATAGAAGGATTAAATGTAGATGGGCATGTAAACTTTGGGGTGGCCGGAGTTTTTGGCTCAGCCAAAGCTGCTTGTAAAGTCATGTTAGCCATTACTGGAGTATTGTTAGGACGTATGGCACGGTTTCTTTCTCGAATTATAGGGGGTGGGCAAGGATTATCACAACCTTGTAATAAATCCGTGGGGCGGGATGAGGTAGTCTCTGGCACTACCACTTCTAAGGGACTTTCTTGCCAGAACTCTTCTGATCCTCGCGGTTTAGGCGGAGTCCTACTCAATGAAGCTCTTGGCTTAAAAACTGTTCTGGGGATCGTGATCTGCTTTGGAATCTTTAGCTTTCTGAACTCGGGAAGTCGAAGCTTTGGTTGTTTGAATTCGCGGGGTTTCAATTTGAGCACTTACGACCGTTCTTTCAAAAGGGCTCTCGTCCTCACTACTTGTTACACTGACAATAGAAGTTGTTCTGTCAACTTCTGGGGCACCTGCAGAAGCAGAGGAACCGACAGTCGAGCTATGATGTGCGGGTTTAAACTCTCTCAACTCTTTTAAGACTTTTTCGGGGTTTTTTCCTTGGGCTAGTGCTTGTTGCAAAACAAATTTTTCTTTGTCTGATATACTTTGAGCTCTACTGCGAGTTCGTACTCGTGATTTGTCACTTGGTTCACTCATGTAAAGTTTAATACGAAATGTTTGGCAGTATTTTTCGGACAAAATTTAAACGACAATTTGATTATTCCTAGCAATTTCTTTGCGAATTTGCTTGTTCATCAAACTAATAATTTTTTTGACGCTAAAATACACAAGCATTAATACCCCCATGCACAGAAAAATAATAATCAAAATTTCCTTTGCTGACCATGAATTATCTTTTCCTGAACTATTTGATACACCTCCACTGTTTCCCGCTTGAGAAATAATAATTTCCTCCTCTTTTGAAGATGTACCACCCATATTAAACCAAAATTTTCTCAAATGAACGCTTCAATAGCAAAGGTAACCCCCAAAAAATTACTAAATAAATCAACGTTACTATCCCTAGCCAAAAGAAAATAATACTTAAAATTTCTTTTATAGCCCACACATTATTTTCCTCAATCGGTATCATACCCCAAAAAATAATAAAAAAACTCAACTATTGTTTTTTATCCATCCCAAAACAGACCGGCGCCTCCACCAAATGTCACGTTTAATTTATGAGCCCTTCTGGGTTCACCAATTAAACTGACTCACGACGATAAACGTCGCGCCGGGATCTCAGTTTTAGGGATGGAATCAAACACTGAGTTTTCCTTGTATAACACTTAAATCTATTAAATACGGTATACACAAATGGATGCACAATACGGTTGTAAACATACAAAAAGGTTGTACTTACATAGTCATAGCTAAGGACTTAGCTTTTCCTGGCAATGGCTTGGTCACTTCGCGTTTAAACAACTTTGGAGAACGGACTAATTAACTTAATCTTTTTCCGAGGAGAGTCGACATTACGACTTCTCGGGTCAGCTGGTCGCACTACCGTTGATCGGTTCACACTTATCCTATACTGCTAAAATCGGCGTATTTTATACCCGATTGATCGGCTGACGCAGTTTGTTATTGTCGCTTGTTTTTCACATTTCTGCAAAGCAGGTGGTGGTGACTCATCACCGATACGGTGCACTCGGTGGATGACACACTCGGTGCAACGTGATGCGACCTTGCCTCGTGCGCTTAACATTTCGCAATCCTCGATGTTTTTTAAGTTAATCAGTCCATCTTTTCAATTAACGAATTTTCCATTCGTGACAATATTGCATTGCTAATACGGTTAAATGGTTAAAGGGTAAAGTACATTTACGTAATTTATACACACCTTAAAAAAACTAATTGGAATATCTTTTAGCTAAATCACACAACAAAAAGACTGATAAAAATAAATGAAAAATCCTTACGTATTTTCAGTGAATTTGGTGAAACAACTTACACCACAAACCACTGGAAATTAAAGTATTAACATTAAAAAAAGGTTTCTTTTGGACAACAAGTATTCTACAAAGGCAAAATAAAAAACTTACTTTCATAAAATAAATATTTACTAATTTGAAAGTTGCTACATGCAATATCAAAATAGTGGATATCTCAAAAACGGTCAACTTTTAAGCCTTAAAACAAGTATACCTTTTTCACGTAGAAAACCCTAGTCCTTTAAGCAGATGAAAAAGCTGCAGGTAGCGCCCCCTATCAGCTACTGCAAATAGATGAAACCATCATATTTACCGGCTGTCAAAACCCCCTTATACACATTTTCAGTAATTTATATCAAAATACCTAGATAATATGATAAAAAAACAAGAACAAAATTTCAACTTTCACACCCTGTATCTTTCGTAATATTAACTTTCGGTATAGGACAATTTAGCTAAATCGTATTATTTTGATGTCTGGAATATGTTGTAACTCTACCAACGGTTGACAACACCTGCATTTTTAGTTTGTCGTAAGCTAGTTATAAACTTAAATTAAAACTTAAATTAAACTAAACTTAAACTTAAATCGAAGGTAAAAATTAAAAACCATAAATAAATTGTAATCTACTCAAATCCTATCAGACAAAATAAATAATGTACAGGGTGTTCCATTTATAAAAGTCGAAATTTCTTAAACTGAATTAATCAAAATATATTTTAAAAAATTGAACGTCCTGTAGCATCTAATGCAATTATTATACGATTTATTTGCATAAATCATTTTTGTCGTTCCTGTAGAACGTTCGTACCAAATATGAGTATTCTACTTTTAGAAACAATGGCAATACAGTCAATTTTACATCATAGTAAAAAGTAATATTTGTATAGAAAAATTAAAAATTAAATAATCTGACATTATTAACAAAAAAGTTTTAAATTGTTATGAAGAATTTAATAGTTATTTAACGAACGAGTGTATTAATAAAAGCAATTAATAATCGAAATGGTTTAACGCAGTGAACGCGTTACTAAAATTGAGATTATAATCGCTTATTAACATAAAAGTTGGTTACAACATTTTTCCGTCAACTGTAGTTTATATTAAAGGTTTATAATCCTACAAAGTTTGAAAAAACTGTTCTGTCAGTAATGGTAGATGTCAACTAAAGAATGTGTGTTTATTTCTCTTTGTTTCATACAAATAAAAAGGATAGAACTATACTATGAGCGTATTTGATTGCCTGATAGGATCATGCATTAAAGTAAAACAATTGAAAAATCATGCATTAATGGAACTCAATATTGAACGATTTTGCATTCGTTATCGTCCATCAAAAAGGCTGTCAATACATGGTCGACGGAAAAAATGTAAAAAAAAAGTATATTTAAAAAAACTAATGTTTTCTGTCATGTCTTTAAGAACCTGTATATCCAAAAGTAATTTTAAACTATAAATATCAATATTCTCTAAAATTTTTGTATTTAACATTATGTTTCTATTTCTCAAATCAAACGAGATAATGAACTTTATCATAGAATCACTGTACAGGGTGTCAGGATTTAGAGTGTTTTGACAGGAAAACCCCATTTTCCAGCTAGATACGGTGTTATGGCAAAAACCGTATTTCGATATCTTGTCGGATTGCGGCGCTAGAGGCGTTTTTCGAATTTCGCCCGTTTTAAAAACTTTACCCAACTTTTTTCTTTATTAAAATATCGGAGTGAAACACAAACATTTTTAAGGCACTTTTTCGATGTGATTTCAGTTTTGTGTTTAGTTTTTAGCTACTGCGTTCAGTTTTCTCAAGAATTGACATAACTTTCTTCTTTTAAATAGAATTCATAATCAAATATAATTTTTAAAAAATTTCTATTTTTAATATAATAAGTAAGATTCAGGGTGATTCACGCTGATGGTATATTAGAAGTATCTAGAGAACGACTTAATTTTTTCGTTTAAATTTGGAGTGTAGCCTATCCAAACTCTCTATGTAAAATATTTTGGACTTTGCAGTATTGCCATATCAGTCGGAAAGAACACCAACTTTTGATTTTCAAATGGAATACACTGTTTCTAATCTAATTTTTGAATTCTTCGCAAAAAGCCTAGTAATTAATGTTAATACTTTGCTATCCTATTCTATTCCCTATCTTGCACCGTTTCTTAGATATTTCATAAAAGTGGTGGATTTGTCAGCCAAATGGTAGTCTAAACATTTTTTAAATTTTAAAGTCCTGAAAGGTTTGCTGGTGTGATCTTTTGTCCTCAGTTAGACAATACCACATGGTTGAAAAGCCCAGTAATATTTAACTGCTGCTTTTAACTATGCGCAAATAACTATTTTCTACGACCTCTATAGAAAATAAAAGTTTTCTCCCTCATTTGAGAGATGAAAATATCACTTTCACTACCTAGGGAGTAATTAGAGAATTTTAAACTAAAGCCTGTCTGAATATTGTGCGGAAAAGTACTCTTTCCCGCACTCAAATAAGTGTGTAAAAGTGCATTTACCGCACCTGAGTAGGAAAGGTTTTTTTCATTATTCTTACTAGTCTGAAAACTATCTATTTTTTGGTGGATTCGTTTAAAAAAATGTACCTTTTCCGTGAGGACGCTGGAAAGTGCCAATTTCCCGTGCCCTGTTTTTAACTGGTGGGTTTTCTCGTGCGCTGACAAATACGTGTTTTGCATAAATTTATTTTATTTTTTTAAAGTTAGTGAATTTCTATGGAACGCCGTTTTGCTCTTTAATGTAACGCAGAAATAATGTATTGTTCAAACAAGAGAAATTTCGGCGATACATTTTAAAACGTTGGTTTGAAAATAAATGTCAATTCCTGCGTTAGTTTAAAAATCATGTACATATTTAATACCACCAAATAAAAACAATGCTTAATTTTAGCGTTTGTTGAATTAAAACGTTACTTTCACTTTCCCCTCAGATAAACGAGTGTAAAAAATCATGGTAATTTAACGATCCTTTAATTATTACGTTACTTTAAATATTTCAACCACAGCTTAAAATGAAACAATTGTAAAAATTCAGTCAATTTTGCGTTCGATGATTTTAAACATTCGTTTCGGGTCGCAACCTTTATCTTCGTGAGTAATTACTATTATTTCGTGCTCTTTGAATAATATGCTATTACAAACATGTCTAATTAATTTTAAAACTTTTTTAGCTTATTATTGACCTCTACGGTTGACGTAGAAAGATTCCATTTTGTCACTAGTACAAAAATAGATTTTTATTATTGTACTAGTAAAGAAATAATGTCAATACAGACGTTTACGAACTTATCAACGGCCCTACATTCATGCTAAAAAGAGGGAATCACAGCCAACTACGACCATAACAATTATTGAACAACCGTTATAAACTATGGTGAATAAGTACCCCCTATCGGAGCTAGCGGGTCCTAAACATGCGCCCCCAAAAAATATCATATGAAATTTGGCATGCTTGTTCACTATTTTGAAGTAATCATTTAGTTTTTTCAATTTTTTAAAACAATCATCGCCTTTCACCTTTTCCAATTTTAAAAAAATCTCAACAGGTTCGATTTTTTTTCATTATGCATTCGCTTATAAAAAATGACGGTATGTCAAAAACTATGCAAAATGAAAAGAAATCCACACAAACTTTTCTTAGGAAAACGTATGGGCTATCACATGTAGCCCATCAGAATGCGTTGAAGTTAGAGTTTTTATAGTTATTTAACCAACGAGTGTATTAATGAATGCGATTAATAATCGAAAGGGTTTAACGCGTAAACGATAGTAAACGCGTTAATAATTGAGATTTTTAATCGCTTATTAATATAAGAGTTGGTTACAACAATTTTCCGCCGACTGTAGTATATAATAAATGTTTGTAATCCTAAAAAGTTATTTAATATTAACCTACTAATTGTCAGTTGTATACACGCCACTGACAATGACAACAAAACCTGTATGATAACTGACATTCACAGTTAGCTTTGTCGGAAATGGCGGATGGAGAACTAACCTAACGGTAATTAAAGTACGCCTCTTTCTGTCTGTTTAATACAGTTAAAAAAAGATAGAGAAGAACTTCTACGAGCGTATCATTAAAGAAAATACATTAAAGTAAAACAATTGAAAAATCATGCATTAATGGGACTCATTAATGAACAATTTTGCTTCCGTTATTGTCCATTAAAAAAACTGTTAATATACGGTCAACGGAAAAATAATTAAGTAGGGAGTTAGGTACATAGGTACTACTTGTTAGAATTTTGTTTTATATCGTTCCCTCAATTAAAGTTATAAAATCGTATATTATAACGATTTAAATATAAATATAATATAAATTAAATCAGTACTTTTCAAAACATTTGCAATATTCCAGACTGGTTAGAAACCTCGTATAATATCGGAGTGTACGCAGTACGCATTAAAAGAATCGATCATCCGGTCGATATCGGGACCACATAACATCTCTATTAAAGCAACCTCAACTCTTCAACGCCTATCGTACAGATTCCTACTATTTCTACTTCCAAACTCCGCCACATGCAACATGCAGCAGCACGTATTTTTTACAATAGATTGCGCGAACGAACGTAAAAATGTGGTACTCGTAGTTAAATGTATTGTATTAATTCAACCAACGTTTTAATTCCTGGATTTATTGCAATTGTTTATTTTGAACATCGTTTGTATTTTTTAAACGAATGTTTAAAATCATCGAACGCAAAAATTGACTGAATTTTTACAATTGTTTCATTTTAAGCTGTGGTTGAAATATTTAAACTAACGTAATAATTAAAGGATCGCCAAATTACCATGATTTTTTACACTCGTTTGTCTGAGGGGAAAGTGAAAGTAACGTTTTAATTCAACAAACGCTAAAATTAAGCATTGTTTTTATTTGGTGGTATTAAATATGTACATGATTTTTAAACTAACGCAGGAATTGGCATTTATTTTCAAACCAACGTTTTAAATTGTATCGCCAAAATTTCTATTGTCTGAACAATACTTTAATTTTTGCATTACCCTTTAAGAGTAAAACGGCGTAATGTGTGTAACTTAAAAGCAATGTTTTAAATGACTAGAATTATTACAATAGTTATTTCGGACTTGGTTGATTAAAACGATTGTTTAAAAGAATGGTTCATCTAGTAGAAAATTTCCATAAGCCGTTGTACTCTTTAATGTCTTTCACGCAATCTAACGCCAAATAATGTATTGAAATAATCATGTAAATAGTGTGGTTTAAAACTATTGATCATTCGAACGATACTTTACGCTTCGACTCATTAAAGAGTAAAACGGCGTTCCATAGATTAAGGTCGTTGTCGAAAATATTAAAAAAATACTCATCATTTATTACCAGATCGTGGTGTTTCTACAGGATCTATTATTGGATCATGTGTTGTAACTGTCTCTTCTTCTAAATGTTTGCTAGTGGAAGCCTCAGGCGACAACAGCACCTCCATAGTGTCCCATATGTACCCTGGCGATGATACTGAGGCAATTGATGACGCTGCCGAAAGTTGGGAGTGGGGTAGTCGTATGAGTTCTGTTTGAATGACATACCCATGTAGTGCCATGTACTTCATTGAATCATGCAACATCATTATCTAAACTTACTTTCTTGGTCGGTGGCACTTTTCAAAAAACATCATTTTTTTATATAATGGCCACCTCACTTCTGCCGAAGCTCCCGACTTAGGCCCTTCGCGTTTCTCGCGGGTAAACTTGTTTCGTAGAGTCTTCCACATCTTTTGGCAGTCTTTTACTAAAAAAAGAACGGTATTATGGTAATAATTGGATAATAAAAACGCATCTCAAACAAGATACCTGATATTTTTAAGGCAGCCGCCATGTCAGCCCATGCGGCTTCCTTTTTTATATTATTTTTGTAGTCCTTGTGAGCCAAGTTGTACAGGTATTCATAGTTTTGAATCAGGTCTATAAGCAGTTCCTCCGTCTCTACAGACAACCCTACTCCTACTTCACTTTCTCCTTGCGATTCCTCCATGTCCATCTCAAACACAACACAAAACGACGCAACACAACAAAAAAACGCACAGATAACCAAGCCAAGCCAAGAAAACTGTCGAATGACTGGAACGTGCCTTCACATAACACTTACTATATAAGGGCAACTACCATGCTAACCAATTGTTGAAAAATCAGGGTATACCTGCTGACTACAGCGCTGTCAGTGGGTATGGTCCTAACTTTTTGAAGTGTTTGTACTAAAGTTTTCTATATTACCAGCTGTCATACATTTCGATACAGGGGAAGTTATAAAAAGGTATTGTTATTTTTAGAATATTACATACAGGGCGATTCTTAATCTATACGGATAAACTTAGCGAATGATACCTTATAAAAAATAATGAGTAATCATGGAAAAAAGTTTAGTAAAAGTATTTTATTTATGAAGATAATTGATAATACAGTGAATTTGCAATGCAATTCACAGTTATCGTAAAAATGTTTTTGCCCGGTTTAGGCCGTGCGAGTAGGTCTCATCGATTCAGCAATTTATAGAAAATGATGGAAATAACTTCGAACAGTTAGTATCAATCATATTAGTTAATAATGCAATTTCAATTATAATTTTGAATTCACGGTAATGTATTTTTTCAAATTTGTCTCTGTAAATAAAAAAACTTCACTTTTACTAAACTTTTTTCACATTATTAATCATTATTTTTCATAAGGTATCATTCCCTAAATTTAGGCGTATAGGTTAAAAGAATCACCCTTTATTATTAGATGCGTTTCAAGCGTAAGAAAGTCGGCTCATTTAACCACATGTGTTATAATGGGTCGATTATTCTTAATCGTTCCAATGAAAGTAAACTCCCACTATATTGAAAACGCTTGTGCACACTCCACACTCAGCAAATTCGGGAAAATAATGTAGGTAAAGTTATACAAATCACCAAGAAATTATATCTCACATTCTGAAAGTCGTATAAAATTTTTATTTTTGCTTTTTATAAATAATATGGATACATACTAGGTACATTTGAACTTTGAAGAGGTGCTGTCAATTGCAAACTATCTGCATGATGTGAGCTTGTGTACTTTACAATAATAAGAAGACACTATAAACATACAATTATTAAACACGTCAAACTTTTAATAATATTTGCTTAGAAAGCTAGACGATAACTTAAAAGTTAGTAGGTAAATCGTTATTTATAATTCCTTTGTCCTTACCGCTACATCTCTCTTCACTCAGTTAATAATATTAATAAAAAAATGAGTAATCAGCTATAATATATTTCTTATTAGTTTCATATGTAAAACTCGCTGTTTACGTAATTAAAAAAAAATAGGAATGTTTGAAATATAACGAGCGATACATGTATTTAAGTTTTTCTAAACTTGCGTTTAGACTGCCATTTTTTATAGGCTTTGATCTTAATGGATCAATTGAAGATTTATCTGGAAATTAATGATACAATTTTAAAAATTTGAATCTTGCCCCTTTACTATTTTATAATTTTCTTACACCAAAACTAAATTGCTCACTTTATTAGAAGGTTTAAAATTTTATCTGCCAAATTATGTATTCTGCAGTTTATCGGATTTAACTCAATTTTTTGTTTTAAAATTTCTTTAAGGTTTAAAAAAAGATGTTTTTGATTGCCTAATCGAGGTATCAAAAAATATAAGTACGGTAGCGCTTGGCTTACAATAAAAGTTAAGAATGTTCCAGGTCTTTCCAACATTTTAGGTTTATATTCCATCGCTTCGATAAAGTCAATATTGGACGTTGCGGGACATGCAGCTAAATTACTGAGACACGTTAAGCAGTTATATTTTCTTACTACTGTAACGTATTTTTTTTTGTAATATATCCAGCATAATACGTTATACTGCATTTGCTACCTTATTTCTTTTAATAACGGTATAAAATGGGGAATGCTCATTTCTATAGGGCTTCTATTAGGCACATTTTCGGTGTCGAAATTTTTCAATAAAAAGGATATCATATTGTCTAATAAGCCCTCACATTCATCAATTTCGCAGTTGGAATATGGTGAATAATAGGACATAAAATTATTAATAATTAATGTTTTAAAAGATGATGTAAATTGTTTGGCCCCAGGCGTTACGTTTCTTACGCCATGACTCCTGATATAACTAAAAAAATTTTCTAACGGATCTTGATTGAAAAATCTTGTTAGAATGTATTTATATTTAAATTTTGAAATTAATACTTTTTTTAAATGTATGAAACCCTTAATTGTATGTATTAAATTTCGCAAGGATGGGACTGAAACAAAACTAGATTTTCGATGACTAAAAAATTTCACGGATGAAATTACTTGTATCGCATTAGTCCAAAACACTTCATGCTGGCTAGTCTCTGTTACCCCTCCTTAAGAGGTTTTGCGGATGAAGCAACTTTTGAATTGTTATTCAAACTGTCAAATAATTCATCCATAAATAACAAAAACTGTGCTGTGTCTTCAGCTTCCATCGGTAGTCCTGTTTTCTCCTTGTCTCCTAAAAACATTTATTAGCAATAAAGTATTTTCGTAGAAGCACAATAACCTTCAAAGCAGAAGGATATTAAATATATTTTAACCACTTACCCCATCTTGCAATTCCTTTTAATAATGATCCAACTGGTGACTGAATACTTGAGTACAATAAAGACACCTTATTTTATTAAGCTTTCCTATTTTTACGTGCGAGTCTGTCAATTTTGTACAAATTTGTTCATCTGCGCCTGCGTCTAAAACATATAGTCAGTTTATATGCTCCCACTTAGCAATCATTTTGCGAGATTGATATTCAAAATGTAACTCTTTTTCAAGTAAATTGTTTCTAATTCCCTTAAAATGTGTGGAACGTCAAACAGTGGAACAATCTCTTGTCCCATAATCTCAAACCAAATAGTCTGTTTTCTTTGTTTTGACGACTAAACTTTTCTTGCGTATCTTTCAATAAGCTATGAGTTGCAGCTTGATTAGAACCGCCTTGGTACTTATTCTATAATGTGGCAATCACTGAAGTCCGATATTTTGACAATTCTTGATTATATCTACAATCATGTTTTTCAATTCAAATGTTTTTATGGGCCCATCGCTAAATGTGAAACATAATGGTTGCTTCCATTTTGTATAAATCCTNGACCAANNAGCANTNANNNGTCAAATTCCTCCNCAATTNGTNTCAATAAANAAGGACTGTGNACAAAATAATTAGATGACTACGNNGCANGCGGTCGNTNCNGTGCGNGGACCCNCCGCNTATGTNGGTTATGCCCTAAGTNNCCCTTCNTANGAAANANGGCTTNATANGATAGCAGAAAGGTTCNCTTNGTCTAGNGANGTGTTCNTGCTGGACNCGATGANTAGAGCAACNGTAAACATGTNGGTNGNNTACGTAAGCGCATGCANNACCANTCCGNAAAACCTCCGCANGAGNTNNANCNTGTGNGTTACNNTGNCTCGTCNTACCAAAAATNNNGNCTATTTAATTNTNANTNAAGGGNAGNCCTNNACCCNGGNCAGTCGTGNGCGCTNACCTACGTCCCGTNGANCNGACAANTANTCACACANACAGGGCTNTACCNGTTAGGCGCTCTANATTACATNGNGCNGATANGNTNTACGCANTTAGCGTAACGCCATTTTTTTGTCAAAATTTTCAATTTTTTTTTTTGCTCCATAAGGGTTCCAATGCACAGCAAAGGGCATATTTATACAAAAAAACCTTAAATTAAGTGAAATAAGCACAAAAAAAGCACTTTAAAATTTTTCACTTTTCAAAAAAATTGAAAGAATGGGGGGTATTAGAGAGGTTTTTTAGGTACTTTTTGAAATTCAATATCTCGGTAACGGGAGGAGCTACAGTGGCCATTTTTAACCCATTTTGTAGTATTTTTTATGCTTTTTCGAATGGCGTTGGAACGAATTTCCTGCGAATTTAAATAAAAGAGCTACGATTTTTCAAAAAGTCTGAAAATTCAATTTTTGTCAAAAGTGCAATTTTGGCAAATTTTTATTTTGCTCCATAAGGGTTCTAATGCACAGCAAAGGATATATTTATACCAAAGGACCTCAAATTAAGGGAAATAACCACTTTGAACCTTTCAGAAATTCGAAAAATGCCATTTTTTGTCAAAATTTTCAATTTTTTTTTTTGCTCCATAAGGGTTCCAATGCACAGCAAAGGGCATATTTATACAAAAAAACCTTAAATTAAGTGAAATAAGCACAAAAAAAGCACTTTAAAATTTTTCACTTTTCAAAAAAATTGAAAGAATGGGGGGGTATTAGAGAGGTTTTTTAGGTACTTTTTGAAATTCAATATCTCGGTAACGGGAGGAGCTACAGTGGCCATTTTTAACCCATTTTGTAGTATTTTTTATGCTTTTTCGAATGGCGTTGGAACGAATTTCCTGCGAATTTAAATAAAAGAGCTACGATTTTTCAAAAAGTCTGAAAATTCAATTTTTGTCAAAAGTGCAATTTTGGCAAATTTTTATTTTGCTCCATAAGGGTTCTAATGCACAGCAAAGGATATATTTATACCAAAGGACCTCAAATTAAGGGAAATAACCACTTTGAACCTTTCAGAAATTCGAAAAATGCCATTTTTTGTCAAAATTTTCAATTTTTTTTTTTGCTCCATAAGGGTTCCAATGCACAGCAAAGGGCATATTTATACAAAAAAACCTTAAATTAAGTGAAATAAGCACAAAAAAAGCACTTTAAAATTTTTCACTTTTCAAAAAAATTGAAAGAATGGGGGGGTATTAGAGAGGTTTTTTAGGTACTTTTTGAAATTCAATATCTCGGTAACGGGAGGAGCTACAGTGGCCATTTTTAACCCATTTTGTAGTATTTTTTATGCTTTTTCGAATGGCGTTGGAACGAATTTCCTGCGAATTTAAATAAAAGAGCTACGATTTTTCAAAAAGTCTGAAAATTCAATTTTTGTCAAAAGTGCAATTTTGGCAAATTTTTATTTTGCTCCATAAGGGTTCTAATGCACAGCAAAGGATATATTTATACCAAAGGACCTCAAATTAAGGGAAATAACCACTTTGAACCTTTCAGAAATTCGAAAAATGCCATTTTTTGTCAAAATTTTCAATTTTTTTTTTTGCTCCATAAGGGTTCCAATGCACAGCAAAGGGCATATTTATACAAAAAAACCTTAAATTAAGTGAAATAAGCACAAAAAAAGCACTTTAAAATTTTTCACTTTTCAAAAAAATTGAAAGAATGGGGGGGTATTAGAGAGGTTTTTTAGGTACTTTTTGAAATTCAATATCTCGGTAACGGGAGGAGCTACAGTGGCCATTTTTAACCCATTTTGTAGTATTTTTTATGCTTTTTCGAATGGCGTTGGAACGAATTTCCTGCGAATTTAAATAAAAGAGCTACGATTTTTCAAAAAGTCTGAAAATTCAATTTTTGTCAAAAGTGCAATTTTGGCAAATTTTTATTTTGCTCCATAAGGGTTCTAATGCACAGCAAAGGATATATTTATACCAAAGGACCTCAAATTAAGGGAAATAACCACTTTGAACCTTTCAGAAATTCGAAAAATGCCATTTTTTGTCAAAATTTTCAATTTTTTTTTTTTGCTCCATAAGGGTTCCAATGCACAGCAAAGGGCATATTTATACAAAAAAACCTTAAATTAAGTGAAATAAGCACAAAAAAAGCACTTTAAAATTTTTCACTTTTCAAAAAAATTGAAAGAATGGGGGGTATTAGAGAGGTTTTTTAGGTACTTTTTGAAATTCAATATCTCGGTAACGGGAGGAGCTACAGTGGCCATTTTTAACCCATTTTGTAGTATTTTTTATGCTTTTTCGAATGGCGTTGGAACGAATTTCCTGCGAATTTAAATAAAAGAGCTACGATTTTTCAAAAAGTCTGAAAATTCAATTTTTGTCAAAAGTGCAATTTTGGCAAATTTTTATTTTGCTCCATAAGGGTTCTAATGCACAGCAAAGGATATATTTATACCAAAGGACCTCAAATTAAGGGAAATAACCACTTTGAACCTTTCAGAAATTCGAAAAATGCCATTTTTTGTCAAAATTTTCAATTTTTTTTTTTGCTCCATAAGGGTTCCAATGCACAGCAAAGGGCATATTTATACAAAAAAACCTTAAATTAAGTGAAATAAGCACAAAAAAAGCACTTTAAAATTTTTCACTTTTCAAAAAAATTGAAAGAATGGGGGGGTATTAGAGAGGTTTTTTAGGTACTTTTTGAAATTCAATATCTCGGTAACGGGAGGAGCTACAGAGGCCATTTTTAACCCATTTTGTAGTATTTTTTATGCTTTTTCGAATGGCGTTGGAACGAATTTCCTGCGAATTTAAATAAAAGAGCTACGATTTTTCAAAAAGTCTGAAAATTCAATTTTTGTCAAAAGTGCAATTTTGGCAAATTTTTATTTTGCTCCATAAGGGTTCTAATGCACAGCAAAGGATATATTTATACCAAAGGACCTCAAATTAAGGGAAATAACCACTTTGAACCTTTCAGAAATTCGAAAAATGCCATTTTTTGTCAAAATTTTCAATTTTTTTTTTTGCTCCATAAGGGTTCCAATGCACAGCAAAGGGCATATTTATACAAAAAAACCTTAAATTAAGTGAAATAAGCACAAAAAAAGCACTTTAAAATTTTTCACTTTTCAAAAAAATTGAAAGAATGGGGGGGTATTAGAGAGGTTTTTTAGGTACTTTTTGAAATTCAATATCTCGGTAACGGGAGGAGCTACAGAGGCCATTTTTAACCCATTTTGTAGTATTTTTTATGCTTTTTCGAATGGCGTTGGAACGAATTTCCTGCGAATTTAAATAAAAGAGCTACGATTTTTCAAAAAGTCTGAAAATTCAATTTTTGTCAAAAGTGCAATTTTGGCAAATTTTTATTTTGCTCCATAAGGGTTCTAATGCACAGCAAAGGATATATTTATACCAAAGGACCTCAAATTAAGGGAAATAACCACTTTGAACCTTTCAGAAATTCGAAAAATGCCATTTTTTGTCAAAATTTTCAATTTTTTTTTTTGCTCCATAAGGGTTCCAATGCACAGCAAAGGGCATATTTATACAAAAAAACCTTAAATTAAGTGAAATAAGCACAAAAAAAGCACTTTAAAATTTTTCACTTTTCAAAAAAATTGAAAGAATGGGGGGGTATTAGAGAGGTTTTTTAGGTACTTTTTGAAATTCAATATCTCGGTAACGGGAGGAGCTACAGTGGCCATTTTTAACCCATTTTGTAGTATTTTTTATGCTTTTTCGAATGGCGTTGGAACGAATTTCCTGCGAATTTAAATAAAAGAGCTACGATTTTTCAAAAAGTCTGAAAATTCAATTTTTGTCAAAAGTGCAATTTTGGCAAATTTTTATTTTGCTCCATAAGGGTTCTAATGCACAGCAAAGGATATATTTATACCAAAGGACCTCAAATTAAGGGAAATAACCACTTTGAACCTTTCAGAAATTCGAAAAATGCCATTTTTTGTCAAAATTTTCAATTTTTTTTTTTGCTCCATAAGGGTTCCAATGCACAGCAAAGGGCATATTTATACAAAAAAACCTTAAATTAAGTGAAATAAGCACAAAAAAAGCACTTTAAAATTTTTCACTTTTCAAAAAAATTGAAAGAATGGGGGGGTATTAGAGAGGTTTTTTAGGTACTTTTTGAAATTCAATATCTCGGTAACGGGAGGAGCTACAGTGGCCATTTTTAACCCATTTTGTAGTATTTTTTATGCTTTTTCGAATGGCGTTGGAACGAATTTCCTGCGAATTTAAATAAAAGAGCTACGATTTTTCAAAAAGTCTGAAAATTCAATTTTTGTCAAAAGTGCAATTTTGGCAAATTTTTATTTTGCTCCATAAGGGTTCTAATGCACAGCAAAGGATATATTTATACCAAAGGACCTCAAATTAAGGGAAATAACCACTTTGAACCTTTCAGAAATTCGAAAAATGCCATTTTTTGTCAAAATTTTCAATTTTTTTTTTTGCTCCATAAGGGTTCCAATGCACAGCAAAGGGCATATTTATACAAAAAAACCTTAAATTAAGTGAAATAAGCACAAAAAAAGCACTTTAAAATTTTTCACTTTTCAAAAAAATTGAAAGAATGGGGGGGTATTAGAGAGGTTTTTTAGGTACTTTTTGAAATTCAATATCTCGGTAACGGGAGGAGCTACAGAGGCCATTTTTAACCCATTTTGTAGTATTTTTTATGCTTTTTCGAATGGCGTTGGAACGAATTTCCTGCGAATTTAAATAAAAGAGCTACGATTTTTCAAAAAGTCTGAAAATTCAATTTTTGTCAAAAGTGCAATTTTGGCAAATTTTTATTTTGCTCCATAAGGGTTCTAATGCACAGCAAAGGATATATTTATACCAAAGGACCTCAAATTAAGGGAAATAACCACTTTGAACCTTTCAGAAATTCGAAAAATGCCATTTTTTGTCAAAATTTTCAATTTTTTTTTTTGCTCCATAAGGGTTCCAATGCACAGCAAAGGGCATATTTATACAAAAAAACCTTAAATTAAGTGAAATAAGCACAAAAAAAGCACTTTAAAATTTTTCACTTTTCAAAAAAATTGAAAGAATGGGGGGGTATTAGAAAGGTTTTTTAGGTACTTTTTGAAATTCAATATCTCGGTAACGGGAGGAGCTACAGTGGCCATTTTTAACCCATTTTGTAGTATTTTTTATGCTTTTTCGAATGGCGTTGGAACGAATTTCCTGCGAATTTAAATAAAAGAGCTACGATTTTTCAAAAAGTCTGAAAATTCAATTTTTGTCAAAAGTGCAATTTTGGCAAATTTTTATTTTGCTCCATAAGGGTTCTAATGCACAGCAAAGGATATATTTATACCAAAGGACCTCAAATTAAGGGAAATAACCACTTTGAACCTTTCAGAAATTCGAAAAATGCCATTTTTTGTCAAAATTTTCAATTTTTTTTTTTGCTCCATAAGGGTTCCAATGCACAGCAAAGGGCATATTTATACAAAAAAACCTTAAATTAAGTGAAATAAGCACAAAAAAAGCACTTTAAAATTTTTCACTTTTCAAAAAAATTGAAAGAATGGGGGGGTATTAGAGAGGTTTTTTAGGTACTTTTTGAAATTCAATATCTCGGTAACGGGAGGAGCTACAGGGCCATTTTTAACCCATTTTGTAGTATTTTTTATGCTTTTTCGAATGGCGTTGGAACGAATTTCCTGCGAATTTAAATAAAAGAGCTACGATTTTTCAAAAAGTCTGAAAATTCAATTTTTGTCAAAAGTGCAATTTTGGCAAATTTTTATTTTGCTCCATAAGGGTTCTAATGCACAGCAAAGGATATATTTATACCAAAGGACCTCAAATTAAGGGAAATAACCACTTTGAACCTTTCAGAAATTCGAAAAATGCCATTTTTTGTCAAAATTTTCAATTTTTTTTTTTGCTCCATAAGGGTTCCAATGCACAGCAAAGGGCATATTTATACAAAAAAACCTTAAATTAAGTGAAATAAGCACAAAAAAAGCACTTTAAAATTTTTCACTTTTCAAAAAAATTGAAAGAATGGGGGGGTATTAGAGAGGTTTTTTAGGTACTTTTTGAAATTCAATATCTCGGTAACGGGAGGAGCTACAGAGGCCATTTTTAACCCATTTTGTAGTATTTTTTATGCTTTTTCGAATGGCGTTGGAACGAATTTCCTGCGAATTTAAATAAAAGAGCTACGATTTTTCAAAAAGTCTGAAAATTCAATTTTTGTCAAAAGTGCAATTTTGGCAAATTTTTATTTTGCTCCATAAGGGTTCTAATGCACAGCAAAGGATATATTTATACCAAAGGACCTCAAATTAAGGGAAATAACCACTTTGAACCTTTCAGAAATTCGAAAAATGCCATTTTTTGTCAAAATTTTCAATTTTTTTTTTGCTCCATAAGGGTTCCAATGCACAGCAAAGGGCATATTTATACAAAAAAACCTTAAATTAAGTGAAATAAGCACAAAAAAAGCACTTTAAAATTTTTCACTTTTCAAAAAAATTGAAAGAATGGGGGGGTATTAGAGAGGTTTTTTAGGTACTTTTTGAAATTCAATATCTCGGTAACGGGAGGAGCTACAGAGGCCATTTTTAACCCATTTTGTAGTATTTTTTATGCTTTTTCGAATGGCGTTGGAACGAATTTCCTGCGAATTTAAATAAAAGAGCTACGATTTTTCAAAAAGTCTGAAAATTCAATTTTTGTCAAAAGTGCAATTTTGGCAAATTTTTATTTTGCTCCATAAGGGTTCTAATGCACAGCAAAGGATATATTTATACCAAAGGACCTCAAATTAAGGGAAATAACCACTTTGAACCTTTCAGAAATTCGAAAAATGCCATTTTTTGTCAAAATTTTCAATTTTTTTTTTTGCTCCATAAGGGTTCCAATGCACAGCAAAGGGCATATTTATACAAAAAAACCTTAAATTAAGTGAAATAAGCACAAAAAAAGCACTTTAAAATTTTTCACTTTTCAAAAAAATTGAAAGAATGGGGGGGTATTAGAAAGGTTTTTTAGGTACTTTTTGAAATTCAATATCTCGGTAACGGGAGGAGCTACAGTGGCCATTTTTAACCCATTTTGTAGTATTTTTTATGCTTTTTCGAATGGCGTTGGAACGAATTTCCTGCGAATTTAAATAAAAGAGCTACGATTTTTCAAAAAGTCTGAAAATTCAATTTTTGTCAAAAGTGCAATTTTGGCAAATTTTTATTTTGCTCCATAAGGGTTCTAATGCACAGCAAAGGATATATTTATACCAAAGGACCTCAAATTAAGGGAAATAACCACTTTGAACCTTTCAGAAATTCGAAAAATGCCATTTTTTGTCAAAATTTTCAATTTTTTTTTTTGCTCCATAAGGGTTCCAATGCACAGCAAAGGGCATATTTATACAAAAAAACCTTAAATTAAGTGAAATAAGCACAAAAAAATCACTTTAAAATTTTTCACTTTTCAAAAAAATTGAAAGAATGGGGGGGTATTAGAAAGGTTTTTTAGGTACTTTTTGAAATTCAATATCTTGTAACGCCGCCTTTACGTACCGGTCCTAGTACGGTTTTTGCCACACCTAGGTATAGGTGCTTCGAAACTCGGGCGCCACCTTAGTTTTATTTGAAGAAGCGTAACTAAGGAACTCGCTTCGTATACCTGGGGAGCTTTTACACAGTCGAAGACAGAGTTCACGTTTATCTGTAAATGGATGAAGGGAGTGGGACAAAAATAAGGAAACACAGGGTTGTTAGCAAAACTAAACAAGACGTGTTAACCAGGAAAACTAACAGTTAACAATCATTCATATCCTTACTTAAAACTCTAGCACAAATGAACAAACAGAGAACAACACAGC